>JAAAKG020168233.1:0-27931 GCA_010014905.2 Druon quercuslanigerum | reverse complement strand
GTTTACAAAATTTTAGTTATTTTTAAATTTCCAATTATTTTAGAAAATTCAAAATATCTTAAACTTTAAATTTCATTTGATATTATCTCAGAAAACTGAAGCTAGAAAATTCAGAATTATTGTTCAATACTTCAAATTATTTTATACGATTGAGTAAATTTTAAGAAATTTGAAGTTACTTACGAAGTTTGAAAAAGTCTTAAATAGTTTTAACAAATTTTTATAAGATTTTAAGAAGTTTTGAAAGATTTCAATGAATTTCGTAATATGATGCAAGGATTTTAAAGTTGACTTGGAAAGCACAAGTCAGAAATAATATTGAAGATTCCAAAATATATCTTTTATAATTATTAATGTCTCACAAGATAATTAAAACTTTTTAAATTTCTTGTGCAAATTTTGAGGAATTTTTGTAGAATTTACGCGATTTTTAATGCAATTTTGGTCTCGGTTACTTTTTTTACCTTAAAATTGAGCCCACAAAGATTTAGAAAAGATGCCGAAGTTATTAATAACATTATGTGGAATAAACTAAGTGGGGAATTAAAAAAACAGTTATGTTGTTTTCCTTATATCCCTATGTTTATAAGGAGAATTTAGAAGTCAATAAGATTCAAATATAAAATGAAGGGACAACAGAATATGAATTAATATTATTATTATTTGTAATATAATTAAATTAATAATAGCATTAATTTAACAGAATATCAAGTTTATGAAGTTTGGTGTATTTATTGTTCATCTACAAACTACTGTTTTTATAGATACAATTTTTTTCTGATTGAGCGTCTCGTTTCATTAGGGTTAATAATTAATTATTTAAAAATATGTTACATTCAATAATTTGCATTCACCTGGCAAGAGTTTCTTTTTTTAAAGTGGGACTTATGTCCTGGTCAGTATGTATGCATCATAAGCCACACGACGTTACATTATGTAACTTTCACAGGTGGAAGTAAATGACTTTCGCAGGAAAAATTGGCTAGAGTGATACAGGTTTAAAAATGTATGATCAAAATAATGCCTCTTATATTTATCAATAACTATTGGCAAAGTGGCAGCTTTCTTTCTATTTCGATACTATCTATTTAAGATATTATTATAAAAATAATTTAAAACTAATTTGAAATTATCAGGGTGTCTACTCACCTAGAAAACCTGGAATTGTTAGACTTTTTATATAGTTGAAAAAAAGGTAAATTTCAGGGAATTTTCGTAAAGTCAGGGAGCTTTTTTAAGAGCGTGTTATTTTTTACAATTATAATATGAAATTAAATTAAAAAAATTTCCATTTCTAAAAAAAGTTTCATATTACTTCATTAAACTATTTTGTTGAAAATTCCTTTTTTTCCTGGTTGGAAATTAATTGTTTAACTGAAAATTTAATCACTCTATTTTTGTTTGAAAACGTATCTTTTTTATTGTTGGTTAAATAAGCAACTAGTTGGTTTAAAATTCATTCATTTTATTGAAAGTCCATCCTTTTTGAAGACAATTTTTTTAGTTGAAAATGAATCTTTACCGTATGAGTAATTTAGTATCCTATACTTTTTATCAACAATATTTAATTTTTCAAATGATAATAGAACGCAGACGTAAAAAACAATTACGAGAACGTATGGATACTAATATTTTTCTCAAAAATTAAAAATTGTGGATAAAAAGTGTGGAAACTAAATGCTCAAATGGCAAAATATCGCATGCCCTTAAGAGAGAAAAAAAATTTCAATCACTCTATTAAATTTTTAAGAAAAAAGATTCATTTTCTGTTAGAATTTGTTATCTTCTTACGTAAAATGAATTATTAATTTAATTAATCCAGTTTAATGAATATTCCATAATATGAGTATACATGTAATTTGTTGAAAATTCGTTTAAGGTTCAACATTTTATTTAAAAATTTAACTGTTTTCTTGAAAATCTTTATTTCTAATTTTAATTTTAAAAATTTAATGTAATGTAATTTATTTTAAAGAAGTTTATATTGAAATGCAACTAATCTAGTTCAATATTCCATAATTTTAGTTGAAAATTCATCTCTTTGTTTGAGAATTCATCTGTTGGTTGAAAATTTAACTACTCCAGTTCAAGATTCATTTTATTTGAAAAATGTATCGCTTTGGTTGAAAATTTGTTATTTTTTTTAATGAATATTTTCAACTGAAAATTCAAATACTGCGTTAAAAGTTCGTTAAAAAAAATTTTTTTAGTTGAAAATTTATCTTTGTTATCTAACTATTTATATTTCTTAGTTAAAGGTTCGTATTTTTGGTTTAAAATGCAACTATTCGAGTTCATCGAAATTCAACTACTTCAGTTAAAGATTCATTATTTTATTATGTTGAAAAATCTTTTTTTTTTAAATTGTAATAAAAAATTTAAATAAATTATTAAATTAAGTTAATTTAGTTTATTTTAGTTAAAACAATTTTACGTAAAAATGTAACTTATTTATTTAAATATTTTAACATTTTAGTTAAAAAAATTGACCTTTTTGATTGAAAATCTAACTACCCCAGTTCAAGATTCATAATTTGAGTTGCAAATTCATCACTTTGGTTGGAGATTGATCTGTTTAGTTGAAAACTCGTTTTTTTGTCCTAAATTAACTATTATGTTAAAGTTTAAAAATGCATCTATTTTGTTAAAAATTCAATACTTTTACTTCAATTGTTAGGAATTTGAAGCTTTTTAAATTGAACTTGATATAGCGCCCACGTTAACTTTACATAAAAATATTTTTTTTTGTAATTTTCGTAAAAAATCTCCTTATTTATCTGTTCCTATAATCTAAAGCGTGAAATTAATGGACTAGGAAAAATACAAGAAATTATTAATTGCGTTTTAAGTATTATTTATTTACTTAATTATTCAATAGTGATCATATATTTAAGAATATCTTTTAATATAATTATTTAAAGCTTTCTAAATTAAACATATTAATTAAATTACTAGAAACTTGTACCGTTAAAAATTTATTTATGCATTTATATATTTACAAGGACTAAAAAAACTTTATTTATAATTAATTCGCATCGTAGTACCTGGAATTGTTATGGAACTTTTTTCAGAATTTAAGCAGACAATCTGAATGACACAGTTCTTTTTTATTATAAGTCCTTCTTTTGATTATTCTGAGCTTGAATTTTTTCGATTTTAAAAACTAATCGATGTAATTTCGGTTTAAATTTCCTCTCCGGATTTAAAAAAAAGTACTAGATTGAAATTTGACACTGGATGGAAAGCGTAAAAGCTTGAGGCTTTTTAATTAAGAATTTATAATTTAAGTGGTTTCTATAATATTATAAATATTTATAAATTCAAAGTGTCAGGTAAAAATTGTTATTTATACTGTCAAAAAATGATTTTTTACCCTATTATAAGTATTTTTAAAATTTGATTACAGTTCTACACAGTGGTGAAGAACGTGAAGAAAGCTCACCAAATCCAAGAAAGTGGCGAGTTCCAAGAGTTTAACGACGATGTCGAGTACATTTTGGATACTCTACGAGAAAATAATCCAAATGCAACGCGTTGTCTATCAGCGATTCGATTAGCAAGCAAATGTATGGCTCCAGCTTTTCGGATGCACGTTCGAGCTCATGGTACCGTTGCCAAATTCTTCAAAGCCCTTTACGATGCGACGAAGGACCAGGTAATTTCTTTTTAAATTTTATATCTTTTACAGTTTGAACTCATTTGTAGCTCAATCACTGGACCAAGAAACCGGAAATGTTTCGACACCGTAAAAAAAACACGTTACACCAGAGTAAATTTATTTTGTTCATGGGAAACTTTTATTTATACTTTAAATGCAATTTGATTATGAAATTATGTAGTTTTGAATCAGTTTGATTATTGCGATTAGTTTTTGATCTTTCAGTTTCAAACGGTCAACTTTTCAGGGTGGCGCCTTGACCGTGAAATGCCCTAGAAAGGAATTAAATCTAATTTTATTTGAAATAGGGAGTTTTTGACATGGAACGAGAATTTTTTTAAAGAATTAAAAATGGGATTTAGAAGAAAGGAGTTTAAAAAATCCGATCTAAGTCAGAACTCGTCACAATTTAAAAGTTCCTTCTTTCCAATTTTAGAAAAGTAGTAGTATTTTCAACTTGCTTTTAGAGTAGAAGTGGAATTTCGAAAAAGAAATATTTCTGAATTATAATATAATATTTTTTTACATTTTTCGTTGGGAATTTACCTTTTTTTCTTAAAAATTCAACTACTTGTGTTTAAAATCTAATCCCTTTTGTTACCAAATAACTTTTGTTTTTGAAAAATTAGTTATTTTAATTGAAAATTTATATCATTTTAAAATAGTAACTACTTTGCTAAAAATAAATTATTTTTTCTATTACTATTTTTCTGAATATAGGATTTTTTGGTGTTAAAAATTAGATTTTTAACGGAAAATTAAAATATTCTATTTTTGGTTGAAATTTTATCTTTTTTGGATGAAAATTCGACTATTTGGTTGAACATTGATATTTCTTATTTAAAAATTAATGTAATTTGTGAAAAATTCATATTTTTTGTAGGAAATTAATCTTATTACTTGAAAATTCATCTGTTTGGTTTATATCAAATTCAACTATTCAAGTTGAAGATTCATCATTTTAGTTGAAAATTCATCAGTTTACTTTAAAGTTAATTTTTCAACTGAAAATTTAATCTTTCTATTTCGGGTGAAAAAGAGACTTTTTCTAGTTCAAAATGTAACAAATTGGATGTAAATTTGTCTAATAAAGTTGAAAATTCATTTATTAAACTAAATTTCACGTATTTTGTTTAAACAATCGACTTTTTTATATAAAAGGACGGGTTTGCTATAAAATGATTTTATTCTTAGCAGATTAATCTCCTTGCTTAAAAATTCATCTTTTTGGTTAAAAATTCAAGTATTCCAGTTAAATATTCATTATTTTAGTTAAAAATTCATCTTTTGGGTTGGAAATAAAATTACTTCCTTGAAATTTAAACTCTTTTTAAAAATGAATTTCATTGGTTGATGAAGATTCATCATTTTAATTAAAAATTAATTAATTTAGTTGATTATTCAACTATTTGGTTAAAAATTTATATTCCAGTAAAAGATTCATCATTGTAGTTGAAAGTTGATCAGTTTGGTTGAAAGTTCATTTTTTTTTACTGAAAATTGAACCGTTCCACTTTGAATTTAACAAATTATTTATTTATTTACTTTGTTGAAATTTCACGTATTTAAAAAAAAACACACTTTTTGGAGAAAAATCTACTTTTTTTGGTAGTAATTTTTCCCTCCCTTGAAAGTTAATCTCATTGCTTAAAAATTCTTCTTTTTTGTTAATAATTCAAGTATTCCAGGTAAATATTTATTATGGTAGTTGAAAATTCATTTTTCAGTTTAGAAATAAATTTACTTTGTTGAAAAAGCAACTTTTAAAAAAATTAATCTTATTATTTATAAATTCATCTTTTTCGTTAAAAGCTTAAATGTTTTAGTTTAATCGGGGTAGATGCAGAGCATGCAAAATCTGCAAATCAGGTGAAAATCAGGGAATTTTGTTAGTCAAGTATTTTAAATAAGAAATTGAAAGTCAGGGAATTCCTCCAAGAAGCACTTTGATTAAGTGTCAAAAGTAATAATAACTTTGTGTCTAAAATCAGTTTCTAGTCACTTTTTACAGATAAAGTCACTATTGGCACTTTTTAAAATGAAAAGATCACTAGTTATTTTTCTTTCTAAAAATTAACCCATGGGTTATCCGTTATTGAATGCAGATATACCTAGTTCTGAATTTTCCTGAATTCTTTTGAAATATTTAAGGATATTTTTACAGATTCTAAGAAGTTTTAAAATTATTTTAATAATTTGGGTTGTTTTAGGGTATTTTCAATAATTCCAAGGAATTTTCAAAAGCTTTAAAAAGTTTCATGTAATTTCAAAAGATTTCAAACGATTTGAAATATTGTAGCGCATTTTAAATGATTCAAAGTCATTTTCAAAAGATTAAACAAATTGCAAAGAATATCCGATGATTTGGCCAATTTTAAGAGATTTAATAACATTGTCATGGAGTTTTAAAGAATTTCCTGGAATTTCGAAAAATATATAACGATCTGATAAGGCATATAAAGTTTTAGGGCATTTAAAATGATTTTTATTATTTGAAAGGATGTCAAACGATTGTAAAGAATTTAGGGTATTTTCGAAAATTCTATAAAATTTTCAAGTTCCTTAAAAAGTTTCAAGGGATTTAATTTTAAAAGATTCCAAGGAAATTTTAGTAAATTTCAGTAATTTTAAGGAATTCCCAAGGATTGTAAAGATTTTAGGATATTTTTAAACGTTCTACGGAATTTTCAAAAGCTTTAAAAAGTTGTATGTGATTTCAAAAGATTTCAAAGGATTTAAAATATTTTAGACTATTTTAAAAGATTCCAAGGCATTTTCAGATTATTAAAAAAAATTCGAAGAATTGCCAAGGAACTGATTGATTTTAAAAGATTTAAACACTTTTTCATGGGATTTTAAAGAATTTCCTAGGTTTTTAGACGGTAGAGAACGATTTTGTAAGACGTATAATGTTTTAGGATGATATTGTAAAAGATTCAAAGGAATTTTATCAGATTTTCGAGATTTTCAATTATTTAAATTATTTTATTTTATTTTATCGGGTTTTATAATATTTTGTTGGGTATCAAAGTCTTTATTTATAAGAATTGCGAGATTTTGTAGTATTTTAAAGAATTTCAAGGATTGAAGGATTCTTTAAAAGATTCCAAGGAATTTATAATTGATTTCAATAATTTGAAGGGATTTCGAAGAATTTGTAATATTTACAATTAATATTTTACATATTTAAAATATGTTAGGGTATTTTAAAACATGCCAAGGTATTTCCTGTTGATTTCAATTATATAACGATTTAAATGGATTTCAAATAAATTCCATACAGTTATAAACAGTTTCTTATGATTTCGAAAGCAAAGAAAAGATTTTATATTATAAAGTATTGGGATATTTCAAAATATTTTATATAATTGTATAGGATTTCTAAGGATAACAATGATTTTAAGGGATTTTAAAAGGTCTCAAAGTAATTTAATAATTTATCCAAGTTTTCAGGAAATATCATAAGATTTCATAGAATTTCAGGAGATTTAAAAAAATGTTTTAATGGCTTTCAAAGAATTTATGCAGAAGAAATAAGGGTTTTCGTATTGCTTCAAACATTTAAAGAGATTTGCAAATATTGTTCGCAATTAATTCACTATAAATTCTTATCAATTTATCCTGAATTCTTCTAAATTCACTCACTTCAAGGTATTTCTTTATTATTTTTTTTATTTTTATTTAAATGCATCGTGAAGTATTTTAAACTCTACTTTAGAATTCTTAGGCATTTCATCAAATTCTTATCGATTTCTGTTAGCTCATTCCAAACGTTTTTTTTATATTTTTGTATATTTGTATGAATTTTATCGACTTCCTCATTTTCCCTAAATTCTTCAAAATACACTTCAGTTTTTCTGAGATCAGTGGAATTGTTTTCGATTTTTTAAAATTTGTTACAATTCATTTGAATTCTTTTGAATTTAAATTGAATTGTTTTGAAGTCTTATAGCATTAGATTCTTTTGGTTTCTTTTAATTTAAAAAGAACATTAGTCAAATAGGTACATTAAATTAGTCAGGGAAAACTCTGGGATTTAAAAAATGAAGTTTTGCGGACTTTGCTAACTTTTTTATGATGTAATTTGGAATTTAGTTTTGAATGCTTCAATTAATTGTGTCTCTTTGTCTTTCAGAGTCTTGGTTTGTGTACAGCAACAGTTATGTTCGTTCTCAGTCAGGATCGTTTAGCCATGGATTTGGATCGTGATTGTTTGGAACTCATGCTTAGTTTATTAGAATCCGACGCAAGTCACAAGGATGCTCTTGACGATTGTGGCTTGAGTCGGGCTGAATTGTTAAAAAATAAAGAGAAAGTTCGCCAACTCTGCGCGGACATTCAAGCTCAAGGGCACGCGAAGCACCTGAATCTTGATAACATAACCGTAAGTGCTTTCTTCAATACCACAATTACCTCGATACTATATTGCAGACAAATTAAGTTTAATCGTTACTTATTGTTGAAACTAGGTTGGACAACTTGCGATGGAAACTCTCCTGAGTTTAACATCTAGACGAGCAGGCGAATGGTTTAAAGAAGAACTTCGAGAGTTAGGGGGCCTTGAGCATATCGTAAAAACCATCAGGGATTGTCATCGTCACATAACTGCGACTGAAGTTTCACGGTCGAGCTGGAGTGATCCCTTACTTGATAAATTGCGCAAGGTCGACAGATGTTTGCGCGTTTTAGAAAACGTAAGCTGCTTTCAACCTACTATTTTTTGTTATCAGGGTGTCCAGCAACCTTGAATACATTGAAAATCTGGAAATCTCCTTCAATTTCTCGCGAGAACCTTGAATTTGAATTTTTGTTTTTGTTTTATAATATTTAAAAGGATTTTGAATATTTAAAAAAGAGTTCGCGGATTTGAAAGATTCGAAAAGGAATTGAAAAAGGCGTATAAAAAAGATTTTAAAGATTTCACAAAAAGATTTAAAAGTTTTCACAAAGATTGAAAACATTTCACAAAGATTAAAAAAATTGGCTAAGTATTTAAAATATTTCAAAGAATTCATAAGGATTATAAAAGATTTAAAGATTTCAAAAAGGGTATATTACACCAGATTTGAACAATTTTAAACAATTTTCAAAGGATTCAATCAATTTGAGAAGATTTCGAAAGATTTCAGTTATTGAAAACGAACACAAAATATTACGCAAACAAAGATTAAATAAAGATTTCACAAATATTTCAAAACTTTCATAAAGGTTTCAAAGATTTTACCAAAATATGAAAAGATTTCATTAGTGTAATAAATATTTGAAATTGAAAGATTTCAAAAAGGGTACAGTACACCAGATTTCAAAACATTATGAAGATTTTAAACGATTTCAAATTTGTTTAGAATATTTCATATGATTTTTAAAATTTCGAACATTTCACAAATATTACAAAACATTTTGCAAAGATTTCAAGGATTCCAAAGGTTTAAAAAATTTCACAACGATCGATTTTAAAATTTCGAACATTTCACAAATATTACAAAACATTTTGCAAAGATTTCAAGGATTCCAAAGGTTTAAAAAATTTCACAACGATTTAAAATATTTCAATGGTTTAAAAAGGAAAAAAAGGCTTCATAAATATTTGAAACATGTCATAAAAAAAGATTTCAGAAAGGGTACAGTAATCCATATTTCAAAGATTTCACAACATTTAAAAGATTTTCATAGATTTTAAATTTGTTTAGAAGGATTTCAAATAATCAGATATCTCCGATTACAGAACTTTTCAAAGATTTGCAATGAATTCAATTTTGTTTAGAAGTTTTTAAAATACTTTACAAATATTTTATTGATTTCAAATGAAAACAAAAGTTTTTCAGAAAGATTACAAAAATATTCTAAAGAATCCATAAGGATTTTAAAGGTTTAAAGAATTTTTAGGATTTGAAAAAGGTATATTACACCAAATTATTATAAACAATTTTATAGGTTTTAATAAATTTGAGAAGATTTCACAAAATTGCAATGATTTCAAACAAACACAAAAGACTGCACAAACAAAAAAAAGAAAGATTTACCAAAAATATCAGAAATATTCAAAAACATTTCATAAAGATTTAAAGGATTTGAATTAGTTTACCAAAATTTTAAAAGATTTCAAATACATATTTCAATGATTTTAAATTAATACTAAATATTTTATGAAGATTTCAAATATTTCAATACAGGTAGAGTACACTACTTTTTAAAACATTTTCAAGATTTTAAATGATTTCAAATTTGTTCAGAAGATTTCAAACGATTTCTTGAAGGTTTTGTACATTTCACAAATATTTAAAGCATTTTACAAAGATTTCAAGAATTTCAAAGATTTTACCAAAATTTTCAAAGATTTCAAAAAAATTTTCAACGATTCCAGATGAATACAAAAGGTTTCACAAATATATTAAAACTTTCAGAAGATTTCAAGAATTTTAAAAAGGGTTTAGCAAATGAGATTTCTAAGATTTCAGAACAATTCAAAGATTTGCAATGATTTCAAATTTTTTAGAAAATTTCACTAAGGTTTTAAAATTGTTTAATGATTTTAAATGAAAACAAAAGATTTCAGTAAGATTTCATTTGTATTTTAAATATTTTATAAAAATTGCCTAGAGACGTCTAAAGACTACAAGAATTTCAAAACATTTCGAAGGTTTCAATTCATTACTACATTTTTAGAATATTTAAAAATATTTCAAATATTTCAAATATTTCAATGATTTCAAACGAATAAAAAAGATTTCACATATACTTCGAAGAATTCAGAAGGATTTTTAATTTTTTCAAAAGGGTTACAGGTTACACAAGTATTTCAAAGAACTTCTATGGATTTCAAAAGATTTCCAGAAATACACAAATTTTTCAAGATATCAAAGGTTTTAAACAATTTCAAAAGGTTTTAAGAAATTTAAGAAGATGTCAAAGGATTTCAATTATTGCCAACGAACACAAAAGTTTTCACAAACAAAGATTAAGTAAAGATTTCACAAATATTTCGTCAAGATTTCAAAACATTTCACAAAGACTTCAAAGAATCCAAGGATTTTAAAGATTTTACAATTTTTTAAAAAGATTTCACACATATTTCAAAAGATTAAAAAATTTCACAGAGATTAAAAAATTTTCAAGGATTTCAAAGAGTAAAAAAATTAAATAATATTCCCAAACATTTCGCAAGTACGACTTATGTTCGCAAAAAAATTAAGAATTTCTTTATGATTCTGCTTTCTTTAGAAATTTCTGACCAATAAAAAATGTAATGTTTCATCTTGTGCATCTATAACAAAGATTTATTTGATTATTTGATGTAAAAAAACGGGACCTTAAAAAACTTGATTTCTTGCCCTGGAACACCTAAAAAAGACCTTAAATTTTTTCTAGGAATCGCTGGACAGCTTGATTATGAATCGCTTTTAAAGTATCAGAATGATTTTTATTCTTTTCTTTTTTCTTTCTAGGTGACGCTTAAGAATGAGGAGAACCAAGTGTACTTGTTAAAATATGAAGACGGAATCTTCGTGAGCACGCTGGCTAGCCTTTACCAGCTTTGTGCACGGGAAATTCCTATGTATCCAATCATGGACTCGAGTGATAAAAGCTCGACTGGTGCTGTAATGAGAGAATGCCTTCTTGTTATTCTAAAAGTTCTGATCAACCTCACTCATCGGTTTAACACGCAATGTAGGTTTGATTTCTGATCGTGTATTTGATTTTATTTAACAAACTTATAGATTATCCATAAACTACGTTACCAATTTTGGGAAATTTTCTTATTCTTCAGGTAAACCTCGAATTTACGTTCATACTGATCTTTTTGTGTTTATAGCGAGTCAAGTTGCCAATATGCCTATATTGACTGCTTGAACGTGTGGTAAATTATAAACTTTCATAATAAATCAGCAGTAAAAATAAAAAATTGTTTTCAGAGTAAGCGTTCAAATATGCCTATTAAATTTTATGTGTCAGTTAATCCGTGTATTATTGAATTTGTAAACTATGATAGGTAAATTTGTGACTAACAATGGTATAGTTAAACTTTTAATGAAAAAATAATTTTAAATTATTTTAAAAAAACGAATGTTCTATCAAATAGTTAATTTTTCTATTCAAAGACGAATTTCTAACAAAATACAACAACTGTCAACCAAAATTTGAATTTTCAACAAAACTATATAAATTTACAACAAAAAACTACGATTTTTTTAACAAAATAGTTCAATTTAAAAAAAAAAATGCATTTTAAAAACAATTGTTCAACTTTAAAACCTATTTGTTAAACTTTTAACTAGAAATATTATTTTTCAAATAAAAAGATTAGTTTTCTACTGAAAAACACGAATTATAAAAAAATTCAAGAATTCTTAAGCTAAAACCTAAAATTTTAAACAAAAAGATTGATTTACAACTAAAATATACGAATTTTTAAGAAAGAAGGAAATTTTTTTTAATTTTGAAGAAAGTAGTTCAAGTTGAAGACTTGTAACATTAATGTGACTGCCCCCCCCCATATCAAGTAACCAACGTAAGGTTTTGTGAGCCCCCCCCCCTCCAAGGATAACGTAGTTTATGGACGATCCCTTATTACCATTTAGGGAATGGTTATTAATTGCGTAAGGATGATTTTTTTTAACTTTTAGCCCCCCCCCTCCACAATTGTCAGGATTTTGAAGATTTTATTCCCCCCTTCTCACGTAATATTTTTAATTTTTTACTCGATATATCAAAAATATATCAATTGCTTTGATCTTAAACGGGATATCAAGGGATTTTAAGGGATTTCGAAGGACTGCAAAGAAGTGCAACATTTTTGCGGAATTTAACTAGATTTTTAAAGCCTCTTTTTAGGCTTTTAAGGTATTATATATTAAGGCATTATGTATTTTCAAAGGTTTTAATATGACCTGGGATTTTTAAAATTTAAAGGAATTTAATCAGCGGATTTCAAAAGATTTGCAAATTCTAATAGTTTTAAAGGGTTTTATCGGATTTTTAATTATTTGCAAAGATTTTAAGAAATTTTAACGGATTTTGAGTGACTGAAAATTTTGCTTAAAAGTAAAAAATTAAAATAATTCTCATTAGTTGAAAATTCATATTATAAGTAAAAATGTAATTATTTAATTTTTGGTTGTAAAATGACAATTTTTAGTCGAAAATTCATTTTTTTTTGTAGATAGTAATTTTTTCAACTGAAAATTTAACTTATTCGAATTAAATACTCCATGTTTATTTATGTTTAGGTTGAAATTTTATCTTTATAGTAAAAATTAATTTTTTTGTTGAAAATTCTACTATTTCAATTGAAATTTCATCATTTTAGTTGAAAATTGAACTATTTTCTTGAAAATCTGTATTTTTGGTTAAAATTTTAATTGATCAAATAAAAGTTTAACTATGCCATTTTTTGATAAAAAAATCATATTTTTAGCGAAAATTGAAGTAATTGTTTCAAAATTCATTTGTTTTGCAATTGTTTGCTTTGTTGCGTTAAATGATGTTCAGAATGAACGTCATGAATTACAATAAATTGACAAAAATAACCTGAATACAGCGGTAGAGGTGGGGGTCCCTCCAGACCTTTGGTAATTTCCAGGGAAAATGTTTTGAAAAATGTTTAGCCTTGCGTATTAATGGACGCTCCCTTAGCAATTACTTTATTGTAACAGATTATGGTAATGGTAAAATCATTTTGAAAACAATTTTTCAGCCTTTGGTAGCAAGGTGATCGGTTCGCAGCCAGGAATTTTAGAATGCAGTCTCTACCTTATTTTACGTGTTCCCGAGTCAGTCCCAGACGAGAACAGATTCGACATGATGATGCTCGCTATGACTCTCTTGATTAATTTGGTGCAGCAATGTGCGGAAAATAAGCAGCTGCTCCTCGAATCAAGAGCCCCTCCTTTGGATCACATATTTGACGGTAATTTTCAAACAGACAATTAAGATTAAAGTCTTTCTTTTTTGCTTCGTAAAAAATATGTTGAGAAAAACGTTTACTTTTAGACACGGAAAGTGGAGTGGAGGCACTGATCGAGCTCTTCTATAAACAAGAGGAACTCGCTCGCGCTGAGGAGCAGAAAACTGATGCCATTTTGGATGGAAAGAAGGACGACTCTGAACAGCCAGAAACAGTTTCAACCACCACCAAGTCTCAGGCGGAATTTATTGAAGAAACGGTTGCTATGTGTGAGTGTTTTTTATTTTTGATGTTGATACAATTTAGGTCTTGGACTCACCACATTTGACACTTTTTGTCAGCGATAACACCATTTTTCTAATAATTCAAGAGAAAAAAATAACACTAAAGAGACTATTTTCTCACTATTTTCGGCTAATGCCACTATTTCTGTACTTTTTATTCAAAAATATTTTTGATTTTTAATAATCGGCTAAAATAATATATCCGCCATCGCAACCAATCATAACGTAAAGGAAAATTGTGTACATTTGTTTAATAAGTTGATTATGAATTAACAAAGGGAATTAGATTTTCAACGAAAAAAGATAGATTCTCAACAAAAAATGTAATAGTTGATATTTTTATTAAAATTTTGAGTAAAAAAAAAGAACCAAAAATTGATTTTCAACAACAAAAAACGAATTTTCACCAAATAGTTAAATTCTCAAGCAAAAAGATGATTTTTGATTTAAAAATATATAAATTCAGCCCAGAAAGTCAAGATTTAACAAAACAGTTTAACTAAAAATGGATTAGATAGTTGAATCTGTTAAAAAATCTTAATTTTTAATAAACCAAAAAGCAGCGAATTTTAATCCAAATAGTTAATTTTTCAAATAACATGAAGAATCTTTAACTCGTAAAGTTGAATTTTCAATCAAAAAGATGAATTTTCTGTGAAGCAGAATATTTTTATACAAAAAAGACAAGTTTTTAACCAAATTCATGAATTATAATCTCAAAAAGATCAATTTTGAACCAAAACATGAATAGTTAAATTTTCAGTGAAAAGAAATTAATTATCGACAAAACAATAAATATTTAACGAAGGAGTTTAACTTTCAAATAAGTAGTGAAATTTTCACCCAAAAAGATGAATTCAATCTTTAACCAAAAAGACGAATTTTCAATTAAGATTAATTTTTAACCAGACAGTCGATTTTTCAACAAAGAACATTAATTTTCAACTAAAAAAGATCAATTGTCAACAAAAAAAGTATTAGGTGGCTGAGTCAGTTTGAAAACTTAATTTTGAGCAAACTAAAAAGCAACGAATTTTATACAAAATTTTGAAATGTCCAAAGAAAATTAATCTTTAACTCATACATATAGTTGAATTTTCATTCAAAACGATGAATTTGCTTTCGAGAAGATACATCTTTTTACCAAAAAAGACGAATTAATAACCAAATTTATGAATTTTCAACTAAAAAAGATAAATGTTCAACAAAAAATTAAATAGTTAAATTTTCAGTGAAGAGGAAGTAATTTTCAGCAAAAAAATTAATTTTCTTCTGGAATGGTTGAATGTTAAATAAAAAGGTGAATTTTTAACTAAACTTATGTATCTTTAAATGAAATAGTTGAATTTTCAAATTAAAAAAAAAATCAATTTTTACAAACAATGGAGCATTTAAATTTTAATTCGAGAGTTAATTTTACAAAACATTTGAAAATTAAAAAAAAATCAACTAAAATACTTTAAGCAAGTAGTTTAGCTTTCAACCAAGGAGCTAAATTTTTAATCTAAAAATATGAATTCTTGATGAAAAATTTAACTGTTCATATTTCAACTACATAAGGTTTTAATTTAAAATAAAAAATAAATTATATTTT
Organism: Druon quercuslanigerum; assembly: GCA_010014905.2. Taxonomy (NCBI): domain Eukaryota; kingdom Metazoa; phylum Arthropoda; class Insecta; order Hymenoptera; family Cynipidae; genus Druon; species Druon quercuslanigerum. Next base: position 12,491 of record JAAAKG020168233.1, on the reverse strand, counting down.
ATAAAGAAAAACGAATTTTCAACCAAATTCTTGAAAATGGTTGATTTTATAAACAAAATAGATCGATTTTCTTAATTAAATTTAATATTTAAACAATTTAATGACACTATTCTGACAGTATTTTTTCAATATTATGATAATATTTACATATGGTGTCTAGCAACCTTGACAACCTTGAAAACCTTGAAAACCTGGAAAACCTGGAATTCTCCTTTATTTTTCTTTTAAACTTGAAAACCTGTAAATCTGCTTGAATTTTTACAAGAACCTTAAATTAATTTTTTTCTTTTAAAATATTTATTTTATTGAAATGCGGAAAGTAATTTAAATCCTTTAGTCTATTATGAACGAAAAATCTCGTTCAGAAGGAATCTTACTACTGAAAAGTTTTGTATTTACCAAGATATAATTTATCTTTTGCTCATTACAGAATAAATAAAGAGATTTTAAGGCATTTTTTGTAGACTTTACCAATTATTTTATAGATTGCAATGAACAGAATTTAATATTGTGAATAATTCTATAAGTTTTTAGTTTTGTCTCCGCTAATATATAATGTTAATGTATACATTTTTTGGTGATATTCAACTTGCAAATTATAACAATTATTAGTTTAAAATTTCGGTGTTAACAAATTTTTTTAAACATTTAAAAATATTTAAAAGATTTATAAATATTTGATAAAGATTTCACGAATTTCAAATATTTAAAAAAGGCATATAAACTAAATTTTATATATTTCACAATTTCACAAAGCTCTGAAAACTTCCAGAAGATTTAAAGGATTTTAAACATTTGAAAAATGTGACAATACACCAGATTTCAAATTTTTTAATCAATTCGAAGGTTTGAAGCGATTTCAAAACTTTTAAAAACATTTTAGATGTTTTGAAAAGATTTCAATAAGATTTCACAAAATTCAACGATTTCAACGAATAAAAAAAAGTTCTAAAAAATTTCGAACATTTCCAAACATTTTAAAACTTTCAAAAAGATTGTAATAACTTTAAAAATCTGATATTAAACTAAATTTCTAAGAATTCCAAAGGTTTTAAAAAGGGTACAGTACACCAGGTTTTAAAGGTTTCAAAACGTTTAAAAAAAATTTCAGTGATTTCAAATGAATAAGAAAGATTTACAAACATTTCAATGATAGTAAGCTATTTCCAAAGTTTTCAATAAATTTGATAAGATTTCAAAAGATTTCACTGATTTTAAGCGAACACAAAAGATTTCAAAAACAAATATTAAATAAGGCTCTAAAAATATTTCAAAGACCTCATACAAATTTCAAAAAAAAATTCACAAAGATTTGAAAGATTTAAAAGATTTTAAGGATTTCAAATATTTAACAAAAATTTTAAAATTACTCAAGCATTTTAAGTATTTGAAGAGAGTTCGAAGAATTAACAAAGATTTCAAAAAGAACTTATGTTCACAAAAAATTAATAATTTATTTATTTATGATTCCTTCATACAAAAATTTGGGCCAATAAAAACTGAAATAGCTCATTTTTTACATCCATAACAAACGCTTATGTTATTAATTGATGTAAAAAAGGAGGCCTTGAAAAACTTGACTTCTTGACCTGCAAAAGACCTTAAATTTCGTTTCGAAAAATCGCTGGACACCCTGTTACACTATTTTTTATCTCTGAAGTGAGTCCGAGGCCTGTATATTTTTATTATTCTTATTATTATTATTATTTTTTTTTTTGAGCAAATAATGAAGGACGGTTTTTCTTGTTTACAGTGTTGCAGAAGGCAGGTAAACATATGGAACACACGTTGATAGGTGCATACGTTGTACTTCTACTAGGCTACTTAGTTATGGATAATAAGGTAAATATCGTCTTTGATGGTTTTTGAAAATTATATTTTTTCTTTTTTTAACATCAAACTTTTTTTTCTATATTTCAGGATTACGAAGCCCTGGTTAGGAGTTTTCTCCCCGATAATAATTTCGGTACCATGGTGGCTGTTCTCCAAAAGTTCTTCAATTTTATGCAATTGACGGCATCGGTAAGAATCTTCTAAATTCAATTCTTATAGTTGCCTTTATTTATTTTTTGCGATATTTAGATAATTCATTTCGTAATCATTAATAAAAAGTTCCCATCAAACAAACAGAACACAGTCCTAACTAAATGAAAATAATTGCTGAAATCAAATCCTAAGATTAAATAAATAATTAAAAGTTTTGAAATTTGTCGTTAAACAAGTCTTTATAGATAAAAATGAAAGATTTTTAAATATATATTTCTAGCTGATAGTAACTTCAGATAATTGCATAATTTTAATTTATTGTCATTCAAGAAACAAGATTTCAAAATTAAATATTTTAAATTTCAAAAATTTTAAGAAGCGGCTTGCAAAATCAACTTGAAATGGGTTAAAATAAAAATTTTAGGTCTAAAGATTTAAGAACAAACAATTTTAAAGGAAACATCGAAAATTTAAATAAGTGACAATGAAACGTAAAATATATAGAAATAACTTTAATCATTTTAAACCACAAATGTTGAAAACAAAAAATTTATAAATTATACGTTTAAAACTGTTTTATTGGCACAAATGAATGCCATTTTTACATAGAAGCTTTTAAAGTTGTAGAGTTTCAATCTAGATTTTAAATTATGATTTTAATATTATTCCAAAATTATGTTTTAAAACTCTTTTTTACGTTTAAAAAGTTCTTAAATTTAGTTTATTCTTATTGCAAGTTTTTGTAACTACGCAGGGAAAATCTTATAAATTCGCCTATACAATGAGCCCAAACAATGTTAAAAACATGAAAATTTACCATTATTTTCCTACAGAATTAAAAATCTCTCCAAATATTTTCATATGTTAAGCTTAAATAAGTCAAACATAATGTGAAAATTTAGTTAGATTGATTACAACTAGGTGAATTTTTTATTTGCAATATTTTCCTTTCAAGATTTGCAATTTTAATAAATTATTCTGAAATTATTTAGTTTTTGGCATTTTAAGCTTAAAACCGCTCAAATTGAAATTGTACATTTTTTAATAACTTGAACTAAAATGATTTACATACTTCAAAAATGTCTGATACAATTTTATAATCTTCCAGGATTGAAAGCAAATTTGTTCAATTTTAACAGTATACATCTTCAATGATATCGGTTCTAAAATTTCCGTTTCGAATTAATTAATTAATTAATTTAAATACCGTGAATGTCTTAAATTGTTTAAATAAGACCTCTTTCAATTATGAAGTCTTTCAATATGTAGTTTAAATTTAGAATTATTCGTTGTATGATCATTTTCACATTAACATTGTATAACTTTCAATCTTTGAACCTAAAATTATTCATTTTGAATGCGTAGAATTTGAAATTATTGTTCAGTTTCAAATGCTTCAAATTCAATTTAAATATTTTTCCAGTTACAATTTTCAATTTTTTATTAACGCCTTTAAAGAAAACTTTAAAATAATGATATTAAAATAAATTAATAAATTAAACTGCTACTACTGTTTTGCTATTTTCTAAAATTTGCATTGCTCTGAAGATGAATTAAAAAATAATGATAATTCCTTCACTTTAATTCTTTTTTTTAAGTCTTGTGCAAAAATAAATATTAAATACCAGAAAGGCTTTTTTTTCGTCCATTTCAAAAATATGCGGCTTTTATGAGTTACTACTTTTTACTTATTTACAGTTTTATATTTTTCTACGAAATTTGTTGAAATTAAAAAAAAAAGCATAGAAACATCCTCAATAGATGTAGCCAACATCGAAACGTTGGTAGACTTTTTTTTCATGATTTTTGATTAAGATTTAAAAAAATTTTATTAGAAAATGCGAAAGTAAAAAGAAGGAACGAGATTTTGAGGTTGCCTTTTTTTTATTTTGTATTTGTTTATCTTTGGATTCTTGTTTTTTTTTTTTAATTTTCAAGAATATCGTAGTAAAATTTGAATGCTGTATGCAAAGAAGAAATTCATTTTGATTTATTCTGAATTTAATTTATTATTTTAAAAAATTTATATCAACATTTTCTTTACAAAGACGTAAAAGAGTGACGCCAAAATCGGCTGTTTTTAAGCCTATTTTTTGGACTCATCATTGAAAACCAAAGTGAGCATCGCTTTGTGTTTTTAGAAAAAAAAATTACACTATTTAGGGGTTGGGAAGACCCCAACAAAATTAAAAAATAGGAAATACCACTAATCAAGAAAATACGTAATTTTACTTTTGTAAAGTTTATTTTATAAAAAAAATACAATGCAAAATGATTTTATAATTAGTGGTATTTTCTATTATTTATTTTTTTGGGTTCTTAACCCCTTAATTGGAGTAATTTTTAAAAATAAAAAAAAAGAATAGCGATGTAACATATATTTATATTTTTCCCCAGGTCGCTAGGGAGGTCCAAAAAATAGCCTAACTTTGGCGTCACTCTTTCTTCCAAATTTTTGGTATTCAAAAAATTTTTGCAGCATGTTTAATATTTATAGAGTATCAATTTTGGGATGGACTTTAGTTTTAAGGTTATAATTTAAATTTAAGTTTTTTTTTGAATATTTGAGTCAAAATTCTTTTTAAATTAATTGAATCGCTCAGTTCTGAAAAGTTGTATTACATTTTTTGTATAAAACAATCCATATAAAGAAATTCAAATGCGTAAAAGAACCGAATATCACTGGCAAAAAACAAACTTCCAGAAAAAAGTAGGCCCAAATTTGAAAATTGAAATTCGGCATTTGTTTATATTATTTGTTTACAAAAATCGTAAGTAAACTTTCATTTCGTTTGTTAATGATTTTAAATGACTTTAAACTGAATTACAGACAAAAGTTAACTCATAATATTAAAAATCATTACAAAATCACAGGCTGCTGTTTATAGCAATACAGTTGTTAATAAAATAATACAAATTCATTATAAGCTCATAATTAGTTCTTTACGAATATGATTTAATCGATTACACACTAATGTCGAACAAACTAACAATTTGTGCATTGTTAATACATCGGAATCTTAATGGTAATTTTTCCAAAGTAAATAAAAAAATTTATCATTTTTTTTTTAAATCGACTCGCACAGATCTCTTAAGAATTTATTTAGCTTTTATTCCAAGAAAAAAAACTTTAACATCCGTTAAAAGTATTAGACGGAATATTATTTTAAACATTTTTTCATACTATGTCCAATTGTCCATACTGTGCCGACCTAGGATGACTAGGAAATTTGAATGAAAATCTAATGAATCGAATTTAATTAATTTAAATTTAATGATTTTCAGAATGAAGTAAGCAGCTGCGGAATAGCTGCAACCGAAAAAGTAATAAAGTTCCTAAAAATGTCCGATGCGAGGATCGAGGAAGAAAAAAATGCATTACCACTTCCGGCACTCGAAGATTCAAACGTGATGCTAGACCTGAGCTTGTCTTGATCCCAGTACACGTCCCAGTATCACGAGTATCTTTAAAAGAGCAATCGTTGATTTCGAGACGTGCGAAGACCGCCAAAGCAGCGACGCGAGGCGACGCGTGTGTCCAAGCGACAGAATTTCATTTTTTATTTTAGACTGTGGTTGGACCTCTTTTATTTTGATTCGCATATTTTGATATATATTTATTCCTTATATAATTTATTGCTGTATTTTTTTTCATCGCTATGTCACCATACGGATTTTATTTCCCCACTGCAGCAGACTTAAATATTAATGATGATAATAAAGAGTCGTTACTTAAGTACGAAAATATAGGCGATATGTGCGTGAGAGGACCAGCTCTTGTAAGTACGAAAGGCAGGGCACTTATTGAAAAGATCTTTTATTAGTGTTAATACGATATATAAATATATATCTCGCGGGTCAATCAACTCTTATTGTCCAATTTTACACCACAGTAAATTGTGAATACTTTTGACGATTTTTCTTGCCACGATCATTGTTTATTCCCTCCTGATTTATTTTTTTTACTCCTCGTATGCTCCGCGAATTAATTCTACGGCGAATGCTTTTTCATCTTAATTCTTTTACGCATGTGTATACTCTGTTCTTAGAAGTATTAGTTGATTGACAATGCAAGGGTCGAGCGTGGGCCATTGAATATCCAATATAGTGTTATGCTGCGTAAGTTTATTTTAATATTAAACTAAAGTTAATACTATAAGCCTTGTAAATGTAAATTTATAAATTATAATTGTATCTTACATTTGAGTCCGTCGATTTTTTATTATCGCATGCACTCCTTCGACAGACTTACTTCCCAAGGCTTTCTTCTCTTCTTTCCTTTTATAACGCGAAAATAAAAAAATAATACAATAAAAAATAAAACGATTCGAATGGAGCTATTCGAGGATCTTTCTAATCGAGTTTTGAGTCGAAAAAAACGATTCTTCTTTGTTTTGGTCTTTTTGTATCAATCCGATAGCCATGAAATAGCCAAAAATTTGTTAAATGAAGAAAGCGTTTTTTATACAAATTAATAGTGAAAATGGTTAGTTTTGTTGATCAAACAAAATAAAAATATCGGTGATTCAGTTTGAAAAGACAAAATATCATTAAACACGGTTAGTATTACTTGCATAGATTTTATTTTTACCAATATAACATTATTGTCTACTGAAAGAACATTTCAAAGTACGCGTTTTCATAACTCTCTCTATTTTTACAACGAATAAAAAAAATTATTAAAAAAATTTAATTTTCAAACAAAATACATGAGTTTTCAACCAAATATTTGAAGCTTTAACGAAACAGGGTAAATTTTTAATTAAAAAAAATATATTTTTAACAAAATTTGGAAATTTTCAATTTAAAAAAATAGCAATTTTAACCAAATATGGAATAGATAAATTTTATGATAAATAAACTGAATTTTGAACAGAATTTTTCAATTTTCAGTTTAAAAAAATAATTTTCCACCAAAAAGTCGAATTTTCAAATTACAAAAAAATACCATTTTACCTATTATTTTAAAATTTCAGAAATCTGAATCAGATTGGAATAGAATTCTAAATTCTTTTTGAATAATAAATAATATAAATTTAAATTACCAGTAAAAGAAAAAATAACGAATTTTCCACCCGAGAATCTTCAACAAAATTAATTCCTAACAAAATAGTTAACTTTTAAACCAAATAGAAGAAACTTCAACCAATAAGACAAATTCTAATAACACAGTATTTCAACTTGCAACCAAGTTGCTGAATTATTAGCAAAAAAAAATTTTGAATTTTTAACCAACACCAGTTGAATTTAACTTAAAGAAAGGAATTTTGAACAAAAACATTGAATTTCCGCCAAAAAGATTTTTCAGTCAAGAATGAAAAGAAAATTCAACCAAATTTTTTAGTTTTAAAGCCGAAAAGAAGATTTTTTTCCAAAACAGTTGGATTTTTAAATAGAAAATCAGGTGATTCCAACAAAAAGTAAAATTTGCAAATTACAAAAAATACACTTTTTAACTATAAATTCAAAATTTAAGAAATTTAAATTGGATTCAAATGAAATTTAAAATCCTTATTAAATAATAAACAAAATAAATTAAAGTTTCTATTTAAAGAAAAATCAGTTTTTACTAAAAAATAACAAATTTTCAACCAAAGAGATGGTTTTTCAAAAAAATAATAAGTTTCTATCAAACATATGAAACTTCAACCGATAGTATTTCAACTTTCCACCAAGTAATTAAATTTTTTACCAAATTCATATAAATCTTTAATCAAAACCTGTTGAGTTTAAATAAAAAAGAAGAATTTTAAATAAAAAAGTTGAATTTCAACCAAAAAAATTTTTCAGTCAAGAAAGAAAAAACAACCAAATTGTTGAATTTTAGAGCCTCAAAGATTTTTTCCAAAACAGTTGGATTTTTAATCTGAAGATCAGGTATTTTTTAGTTATGTTAATTTTTTTAATCCATTAATTTGACTGAAATTTTGGTACAAAAATATTCCTCTTATTTGAAAATTAATATTTTTAGTGGAAAAATCATTAATTTTGTTTGAAAATTTAACTATTTTGTTGAAAATTCGTTTTCTTTTTCTTATTAAAAGTTAATTTTTTTAATGCCAAATGTAACTTCCAGATTTTGCTGAAGTTTTTTTCTTTTTAAGATGAATATTCATTTTACTTTTTTTATCTGAAAATTTAACTATGCCATTTGTAGTTCAAAATTTTTTTTTGTTTGAATTAAAATTTACTTTTTTTAGTTGAAACTTTAAATATTTTATTAAAAATTCATGTAAAAATTTATCTTTATTATTTGAAAATTTAATTATTCGATGTAAAAGACAGAAAAAGTTATGAAAACACTTTTTGAAATATTACATTTTTTCTTTACAAACTGATTCGCTGACCTTTCTACTTATTTTTATGAACAAACTAACTATTTTATTATTAATCTGTACATAAAAACGCTTCTTTTCATTGATTCAATTTGAATTTTTACGAAACTTAAGACTAAAACAATTAGCGCTACATAGCTGGTAAACTGCCCTATTAAATTTTTAAGTTCTCAGTTTTTCGATTCAAATAGAGCAGTTCGAGATTCTTTCCAATCAACTTTTGACGAGCTCTGTTTTTTTTATTACTGGCACTACTAGAAATTATACATAGATTTTCGAAATGTCAAATTTGAATCGAAAATCTAAACGCGTATATGCCAAATTCAAATAGTTTAAATCGATTCGGAAAAAATCAACTCGATCCGAAATGCACATATCCAGATATAATCACTTTCAAATAAAAACGAAGAAAAAGCAGAAAATGTAAGCACAGTGTGCATTGAAAGTACAAGAAATACATGAACGTGAAAAAACGTGAGTCAAGTCGACTGAGGTAGGATAAAAATGGCGTTTTCATCGACGAGAGAACCATGTCGTCGAATCAGAAGCGATTTTTTCTAGTGCAATGCATTTGAAAATACTCCACCTCTTTTTCTTCTATGTGACTCATGATAGCTTGAATCATTTGCAGTGGTTCCATTTGGACGCTGAACTGGAACTTGGTTACATTATGTGTAATAAGATGCCCAGTCTGGTCCATGTGATAGGCAGATTGTAGTACAACTTCCGGCCTTTCTCGCGGGAAACCGGGAGGGACTCTAAAGTGTATGAAAAAGTGAAAATCCTTTTTTTCAACTAGGACAGTCGCTCTGTTAAATTCTGCTGCATCGTACTCCATAACACATCCTCGCAATAATACTAGCAGTGATGACATAAAGTCCTTCTTCTTGGTAAAACAAAGAAGAGTATTTTCCACCTGAAATTATACATCATAATTTTCAAGTTTAACATCTTAGAAAATGAAAATATAAAATAACTTGTTCCCCTTGCATTTAAAGTAAGTTTGCGGGACAAGACGGAAACCGAAACCCTTTGAAAATTTAGGGAAACTTCTTACAAATCTGCGTTATTGTCTACGTGATCATGCGGTGAATGATAAACTTCCGTAATAAATCAACAATTAAAAAAGTGATTTTAACAGTAAGTGCTGAAATGTGCCTAATTGAATTTTATGTGACAATTATTCTGATTATTGATTTTTTTAAACTAAAAAGGGTAGATTTTTAACCAAAAATTCAATAGTTAAAATTTTAGTTTAAAAAAAACTGAGTTATAAAAAAACGAATTTTCTACCAAATATTTGATATTTTTCACTAAATTATTGAACTTTCAAGGCAAAATGACGAATTTTGTATACAAACAATTGAGTTATCTAATGAAAAATATGCAATTTTGATAAAAAAAAGTTAATTTTATAACCAAAAATACGAATTTCCAACAAAATAAAAGAACTCTCAACCAAAAATTTGAATTTGTAACAAAATAGTTCAATTTTAACAAATTGAATTTTTACTTTAAAAAGGATCATTTTCTATCCAAAATGGAATAGGTAAATTTTCAATTACCAAAGTAATTCTTTAACAAAAAAAGAAACATTCAACAAAACACTTCAATTTCCAACCAAATAGATGAATTTTTAAGTAAAATTTTAAATCATCAACCAAAAAGTGCATTTTTAAGAAATTAGTTCCACTTTAAAACCTGTTTGTTAAATTTTGAACCAGAAGGATTTTTAAATAAAAAGATTAATTTACTGAGGAAAAAAAGGATTTATAACAAAATTCAAAAATCCTTGAACAAAAAATTAAATTTTTAACTAAAAAAGATTAATTATTAACAAAATTCAAGAATTCTCAACCGAAATACTCAATTTTGAACTAAAAATGCTAAATTTTTGAACAAAAAGTTTCATTTACGACCAAAAAGACGATTTTCAATTAAATTTAAGAATTCTCAACCAAAAAGTTGAATTTTCAACTAAAAAGTTGGCCGTTTTAATCCAGGAAAAAACATTTTTCACTATCAATAAAATAAAAAATTCGAACTCTAAAGCTAAACATTTTTTCGATTTAGAGCAATAAGAAATAAAACAACAAATTAAAGCATTTAAAGTGGAATTCTTGATTTTTTAAACTTTACAATTTAAGTTAAAAAGTTTATAAAATTTTAAAATGTTGTATTAAACTACTCAATAATTTACACGTATAAAATGAAAGGTACTAACACTTGTCAATTAAACAATTAAAAATGAAATGCAGATAAAATGACAAATGTAGCATTTTTATCTTTTATAAATTAGAGAGTTCAAAGATACTGATTAGGTTACAAAAATATAAATCTACGTTAAGTTTTAATACTCTAAATTAAAGAATCAATCAATGACCTTTAAGAATAAAAAAAAAATTACAAAATTTTAAGCTAAGCATTTCAAAATTATATTTTTTTAACCTAACAGTTCTTAAATTAGAAGTTAAATTATTTTTATTTTAAATAATTTAAGCATCCTTGAAAGGCTTTAAAATTTTATTTGAAAAAATTGAGGAACCCGAAGTTCTTTTAGATTTATTCAAATCGAAAATTATCTTTGAAATTTTTGCAGAACTTCTAAATATCTTTTAAAATGAAGTGAATTTTTCTTGCAACTTTTAGAAAATCCTGAAAATTAAAAAAAATTCCCTTAAATATGGATTTATAAATAACAACTGAACACTTATTATTTGTAGAAAAAGTTTTGAGTCATTTTAAGAGATATTCAGAAGTTTTAAAAATATTCAACTTTATACGCTTTTAACTTTTAATTCTTTAAGTCTTCAAGATAGAATTTTTTAATTCTTTAAATTAAAAATAAACGCTTAAAAATAAATATCTAAAATGGAAAATTTGTAAAGTAAAAGATTTACGAATTATACACTGTAAACTGAATGATATCATAATTGAAAAAGATATTAATTCAACTAATTATTTACAAAACGGTTGAAATCGAACTTGGACAGATGTTTCTTCTGAAAATTTGTAAAATTCCCGGCCCAGCGGCCACCCTGAACTTGTTTAATAATACACTTTTAAATTCGTCATATTTTTAATATAAGAAAATAAAATGGAAAATATAATGTAACTTGTCTCATCGTATTACTAAGGGATGAATTTGTGAATTTATTTCTTACTTTTTCTTCCAAAAACTGCAGAATTTTAGGTACATAGTCAATTAACAAGCCATCGGACGGTGGAAAAGGCGGAATTTGTAGATGTTCCTGGCTGCCAAAAATTTCCTCAACACTTTTAGTGAGGAAAAGTTGGGGAACTACGGTGTACCAATCTGGTCCTGAGAATGAAATCATCAGCATAGCCGCATCGTTTGCAGAATGTTTCATTCTCTGTGGTATTTTTGAAAAATCCATTTCAAGTCTTATAAAGAATTTCGCCTCTGCTGTTTTCGTCCCAGGGTTTAGAAGAATTACTTCCACATCATCGGCACAAACGTTTTCATTTTCGATTAGAGATTCATATTCGAAACTCAGTTTTGCAGAGGTTTGGCTTTTAAGTAAATTAATCTGAAATCAAATTTCACGATACAACTTTTAGTATTACCAAGCCTCGGTCACAAAGTTTGAAACAATAGTTTCAAAATAGTATCACACAATTCTTCAAGTATTAAAAATTAACTTCAATGTTTGTTTTAAATGTTATTTTTTACTTTATAAATATCAAAATGCCTATTTATCGCAGTCTTCTTTTCCAAAGTGTGGCCGTTTTAATCAAAGAAAAAGTTTCCCGGTTTTTTTTTTTCAATTCGCCAACGTTTTTCACGGTCAATGAACTTTTAAAAATTGAGCCTAATTTTTTACATTTGGAGTGATAAAAATTAAGCGGAAAATTAAAGCACTCAAAGTGAAACTCTTGAATTTTAAACTTGTAAAACTGAAATTTAAAAGTTTTTTAATTCAAAAATTTTATAATAAAATTCTCAATAATAATAATAATTTTAAAAATTACACGCAGTTAAAATGCCAAATTAAAATTTTTATAAATTATAGAGTTTAATTATTTAGATTCAGATCCAAAAGTAAAAAACCACGCTATTATTTGCAATGCTTTGATTTCAAGAATCAATCAATACTTTTAAGAAATTTTAAAATTATATCATTTTAAGTGATTGTAAGCTATAAAAAT
>JAAAKG020168222.1:0-27938 GCA_010014905.2 Druon quercuslanigerum | reverse complement strand
TGTTTTTATGGATTTTTCTATAAAATCAATGGGGTAATCATTCTGTAGTAGAATATTTTTAACTTTTTTGATATTTTTAAAATGAACATTTTTTTCCGCGAGTGAAGTAGCTCTATCAATAAGATTATAAACAATGTTTCTTTTTTGTTGAGTAGTATGATTTGAATAAAAATTGATAAGTCTATTTGAACTGCATTAACGACCAAGACAAACTCTAAGTAGAGAGCTTTGAGATAAGGCGGTTCATTATTTGCAAATAATAATTATTATTGCAAATAAATTTTGATGATTATATTTTATTAGGGAGAAAAGACGCAGGAGATGTTAAATTTGTGAGAAAGTAATAGGTAATAAATGTTTAGTTTGAGGGAACACAGTTCACGTTTACACATGTGTAACAATTAACAAATAATTTAGTAACAGGTAAAAAATGTATTAACTGTTAATAAATATTTTCAAAAAAAGCAATCAAACCTTTATATTTGAGCTAAACAATCTTTTTTTTCTGTGTACCTAGGAATAAATTAAACAAAAATATTACACTAATATTACGAGAACGTCGGTGAGCGCGGTGAATCAGAGTGTAATTTAAAATCATAGCATCTTTCAGCAACAAAATAGCAACAAAATAAGCCGCCAAACACATGTCGATAACTCTCTATGTTCCCGAAATAGCTCTCTGGTGCTGCCGTAGTGTAATACCGCCCAGGGGTGGCCAAGTTCGAAACTTAGGGGTGGGTCTTGAGATCCAGGGGTGGTGCTATCTTTTAGTAACAAAATAGCAACAAAATAAGCCGTTAAACGCATGTCTATAACTCTCTATGTTCCCGAAATAGCTCTCTGGTGCTGCCGTAGCGTAGTACCGCCAAGGCGTGGGCGAGTTCGACACTTAGGGGTGGGTCTTGAGATACAAGGGTGGTTCTATCTTTCAGCAACAAAATAGCAACAAAATAAGCCGCCAAACGCATGTCGATAACTCTCCATGTTCCCGAAATAGCTCTCTGGTGCTGCCGTAGCGTAATACCGCCAAGGGGTGGGCGAGTTCGACACTTGGGGAGTTGGTCTCGGGATCCGGGGCTGGTGCTATCTTTCAGCAACAAAATAGCAACAAAATAAGCCGCAAACCGCATGTCGATAACCCTCTCCGTTCCCGAGTTAGTGCATGTTGCTGCCGTAGCGTAATATTACGGTACGGCGCAACGCGTTTCTCCTTCAAAGGGCAATGCCCTTTGAAAATGCTTTTGCAACTTAATATACGTGGTTGGAGTGGAGTGGGGTGTATTGGATTGGAAATAATTGGATTAGGTTGGAGTGGATTATATTGGAGTTCATTAAATTGACTTGAATTGGATTCGAACGGATTGGAATTTAATGGTTTCGATTCGGTTGAATTCGAATGTATTGGATTAGAATGATTTTAATTAAAATGAATTAGATTTGAATAGAGCGGATTTTAATGAATTGTTTGGATTGGAGCGAATTGGATTAGTATGCATTGGAGTAGATTAGGTTTAAAGGAATATGATTAGAATGGATTGGAGTGTATTGAAGTTGATTTAAGTGTAGTTTATTGATTGAAATTAATTGGTTTAGAGTTGTTTGGATTGGGCTCCAGTGGATAGGAACATTACAAGTTCGCTTGGAATAAATTGAATTGGAATGGATTAGAGTGGAGTGGAGTCGAGTGTTTTTGATTGTAATGGATTGGATTGTGATATATTGGATGGAATTGGCTTGGAATGAATTGAATTGTATCAGATTGGAATGGATTGTGTCGGAATTACTCAGGTTTGTTGTATGCTCTGTATGCTGCCTCTCGTTCCTATCTCTAGTCTACACTACGCCCCTTTTCCGTTTCAGATGGCGCTAACGTCGTTTCTACTTTATTTTAAAATTCGCCCGCCAATATTCAAATCTACTAATTCACAACAGATTGGAATTAATTTATTTGGATTCTATCGTATTAAATTATAATAGAATTGACTAAATTTCAATGAATTAGGTTTTATTGGAGTGGATTCGATTGCACTCGAGTGGATTCTAATGCATTCTGTGTATTGGAAAGAATTGAATTGATATGGATTAGAGTAGACTGGGTTAAAATTAATATGATTGAAATAGTTTGGAATGTACTGAAGTTGATTTAAATGTTGTTTATTGAATTGGAATAGATTGCAATGTATTGAATGAGAGTTGTTTGGATTGGACTGAAGTGGATTGGAATTTGATGAGTTCGCTTGGATTAAATTGAATTGGAATAGATTAGAGTGATTTGAAGTACAGTGTGATGAATTGTACTAATTTGGATTGTAATGCAGTGGATTAAAATAGATTGGATTATATTGAATTGGACTGGAGTGAATTGAAATAGAGTGGATTGGATTGGAATTAGTTAAATTGGCTTGGAATGAAATGGATTAGATCAGAGTGAAATGGATTGGAATTAATTTATTTGGATTCTAATGGATTGAAATTGTTTTGATTGGAATAATTTAAATTGAAATTTATTGAATTTGACTGGATTCTATTTGATTTAATTGGATTAGAATTCATTAAATTTTAATGTATTAGTTTTTATGGGGGTGGATTTTTTTGCATTGGAGTGGATTGTAATGCATTGAATTGGTATGAATTGTAGTGGATTGGGGTAAAATAATTATCATTGGAATGGATTGGGGTGTATTGAAGTTGAAAAAAGTGTAGTATATTGGATTGGAATAGATTGTAATGAATTAGATCAGAGTTGTTTCGACTGGACTGGAGTGGATTCGAATTTTATGAGTTCTCTTGGATTGAATTGAATTTGAATAGATTGGAGTGGATTCAAGTAGAGTGTATTGGATTATAATGAACTAAATTATAATTAAGTGGATGGGAATAGATTATATTAGATTGGATTGGACTAGAGTGAGTTGAAATGCAGTGGATTGTATTGGATTTGTAATGAATGAAATTTTAATGAATTGAATTAGAAGAAATTGGAGTTGAATGGATTCTGTAGGAATAAATTGGATTGAAATGGATTTGATTGCAATGAAATAGATTAGAATGAAGTGGATTTTAATTAACTGTTTGGATTAGAATTGATTGGAATAAATTGGCTTAGTATAGCTAGGTGTGGAATGGCTTAAAATGTCTATGATAGGATTGGATTGGCGTGAAGCAAGGTTATTTTAAGTTTAGTTTATTATTTTGGAATGGGTTGAAATTATTTGGATTAGAATTATTTGAATCGGACTGTAGTGTATTGGAGAGTGAATAGTTCGTTCGGATTAAATTGATTTGGAATGGATTGGAGTAGAGTTTATAGGATGGAGATGAACTGCATTGGATTTAAATGAAGTGAATTGGAACAGATTATATTGGAGTTGATTAGATTGACTTGGATTGGACGGTATTGGAATGTATTGAGTTTGATTCGATTAATTTGTAACAAAGTGGATTCTAATGAATTAGAGTGGATTTGATTGGATTGGAGTGAAGGGGTTTGGAATGGACTGGAGGGTATTGGAATGTAATAAGTTCGATTTGAATTAATTGAATTGGAAGAGTAGAGTAGAGATGAAGTAGAGTGTATTGGATTTAATTGAAATGGATTGGATTGGAATAAATTGAATTGTAATGGATTATATTAAAGTTGATTAGATTGACTTGTATTGGAATGAATTGTAATGAAATGAGATGGATTCGATTGGATTGGAGTAGATTGGAACAAAGTGGATTCGAAAGGATTATAATGGGTTTGATTGCGTTGGAGTGAAGTGGTTTTGAATGGATTGGAATGGATTGGAATAATTTTAAAAAATTGGAATTTAACTCTTTTTCCCCTATTACAAAGAAACTGTTTGTTAAACTTTTAACTTTTTGCGAACCAGTATCCTGTCAAGGTGGCCATAGGTATGTATCAAAAAACGACCTCCTAATGTTCTTGTGCAAGTTGCGACAGAAACTTACCGATTTCTTTGTGACAGTCATATTGTGTGCACAAAGAACGCCACCTAGTGAAACCTGCACTGATAGTGTCACCAAATGGTTATATACTCGACATTCATGGACCATATTTCTCTGACAGTAAAAACGACGATGCTGCTATGCTTCGAAATGAGTTTGAAAAAAATTAAGATAGGATGAGAGAGTGGTTCCCTGAAGGATCGATTATTGTGGTGGACAGAGGGTATCCTTATGCCACAGAGCTGAATTGGATCCTTCCCATATAATTTGACTTAAATATTTCTGGTCCAGATTTCAATAAGTTTACGAGAACAATCTTCCATTATTATTTTCTTTCTTACCTCTCAAATTTTCCACTAGGTGTTAATGATATCTTAATATTCTTTTTATTTTAATTAAGCTTCTATTTTTTCTTGCAGAGCAAAGTTTACAATTTGAATGTTTACCTAATGGCGAGCCTATTCCTGGTATTCCTCGTGGCAGACCATCATCTTCCTCGTCTAATAGAAAAAAATCTTCTGATAGGTCTCTTCCATTAGCAGGGTCATGTTCTCGAATCAGGTCTCCAATCCATGCCGAGCATCACCTTCACGCTCGTAACAGGTCTCATCGTCCCAGGAATATAGATCCACCTACCAGGATCACTTCTTCTGATGGACATATATGTGCTCTTAACCAACTTGAATTTATTCGACTTACACCTTATAAGAATTTGTACCGACAATTCAAACTTCGGAGATACACTTTTCCTGCGGATAATTCAATTAATTTACGCGCAGGATATTGTGTCCTTGCACGTATTCCTAGCCAAGAACAAGTTGTATTATCAACACCCGATGGTGATGTCTTTGCAATATTGGAGAGTAGTACTGCTCTCGTTGGAATATATAAATATAATCCTCAATATAAAATTAAGAGACGAGCAAAAATAAATATTGAAAGTGGAACGATTAGTATAATGACCTCAGATGAAGTAAAGGAATCTCCAGTAGGCTCCAGAACCCCAATGTTACTTCATTATAAAGTAAAGTGTGTAAACCAGATATCTCCACGCCAGTAATTCGTTCACCAAAAATGAAATACTAAAATATATAATAGTTTGTGATCCAAAGCCGGCTTAAAATTTTACAAGTGACTAGTAATTGCAAATAATAATAAAGTCAATGTATTAAGGTTAGAAAGGCCTCAATATTTCTGCAATGTCCCAGCCAGTTTTTTTTAGAAACAAGTTTAACAACATTTCTTTTTATCCTTTTACGATAATATATATTTTTTAATTAGTGCCTTAGTAATTAATTAAATTCATCAAAAACAATTATTTAAGCAAATTATTATTGTTCATCCACTATTATCGACTATTGTTTCATCTATAATAATGACAGATACTTGCGGATGTTTCTAAAATTGTAACTTCTAATTCACTTTTCACTGAGTGACGCAATAATTATTACAAGTTCAGAAAACTCGGTTTCTAAACAAATTAATTATAATTTTTAAATATCTTTTCTTAGATAAGTGCTAAAAATTGCGGTTTTTTTTAAATTCTTACCATTGCTTTGCCTCTTTAGTTATAAACAAAATAATAAATAAAGAATATATCTAATTATTTTGTTAACTGTCTCTTTCTTTTTTGTAAATATTTATTTTTATTAAAACAGATAATTGAAATACTATTCATCCAACTTTCTATATAGACTATTTTAAATGGAAAAGTTTCACTGAAGTGGCTACTGAGAGTATTGTTGTTAAAATTACTATTCATAATGAAATTTGTTAGCTGTTCCTAACTTTTATTAGTTTACTAAGTAAAAAGTTCTAAACTATCTAACTATTAAATCACTGTATGTTAAAATTAGACAAATAATTTAAAAAGTTTTTTAAAACCACAACTTTCAAGCAATATTGATGGAGAATATTATTAAAAATAATAATAAGTTGTTCAAAAGGTTCATAAACGAAAATAATTTAAGTTTAATTGGAAAATTCAAATTGTGGGTGCGCTAGTAGTCAGAAAATAAATGTAAAGGAAATTTTCAAGTGCCAAAGATAAAAATAATTCTATTAAAGGTTTTTTTTCGATTCTTGAGAATGATCTCTTTGGTAGCGGAAGATTGGAAAAGGTACACTATTTGAATTGATTCGGAAAACTTTAGTTTTAAACACATCAACGGAGCTCCACAGTCAGTTTAAAAAAAATTTGATTGAGTTTCGAAAAACTATAATTTTTTTACTTCTGGAACTCGTAAGTTCTGTTTATAATTTTTTTCTAGGCATAAAAGGCCATTAGTTTAGATTTTATTTAAAAATACAAATTAAAATAAACCTTACGACATCTACGAAAAAAATTCCGACAAATAAACAAAATTGAAAAATAACTTTAAAAATAAAATATTTGTTAAGAATGTCAAGAAGAATTTTCATAAGAATGCTACAAGTTAAGAACCCACCCCCAAAGTACTGCAGGTCGTACGAATTTTCTCATCTTTAAAATCAATTAATAATTTAAAAAAAAACTGTTTCTCTGATTTCACACTTTGTTAAATACAAGAAAATGCGATAAGAATCAAAAGTTTTCACAAAGATAAAAATTTATGAACAAATAATATTTATTTATGATTTAAGTTTTAAAAGCCTGAATTGAGGTAATCTAATTTCTTTTCTTGGATTGATTCATAATACACGAATGTATCAGAGAAAAAAGCTGGTCGCCTTTAATTAGTTAAATGACGATTAAGACACCATATATTTATTTTAATCAAAAAACCAGTATATTTATTAGATAAACTTTAAACCAAATTCTTTCTTGACGCATTATTTTAGAAACGTTTTCAATCTCTACTCAAATAATTATTTATTTGACGTAGCCTGCATTTTGTCCCAAATTTTTGGGTTTCTATCAAAAGAAGTCAACACTTCGTAATGTTTCCCATAAATCCAATATCCTAACAAATAATCCTGGTGGTCCAAGAGTGAAAAAACTTATTTTTCCCGAGGAAATTGGATGCCTAAATGAAATTGACATATGTCATGGGGTCCACCAAAGTCTTTAATGTGCACAAAGATAATGCTGGTAATCCAGGGGCACAAAATATATCTTCCTCAAGGAAAAATCACTAGGGTCGTAAGGAAAATATTTTGAGATGGCGGGATCTTAGAGTAACCCACAAGGTGTTGTCAATATCAATTGAGTGATTCCTTTATCGCGAGGATTATATTTTAGGATGGTGGATACTCGGGAAATACCAAAAAAGTTTAGCAGCAGAATTATTAATTAGGATAGTAACGACTTAAGCAAACTGACAGATTATTGTAAATTTTCGTTTAAAAGCCACTTGTCTCGAGTAAGCTATATTTTTTACATTGTATCCCCAGCAATATAGGCTAGGATGGCGGGCTTTTCGGAAAATCCACGAAGTGTTAATAATTTCATATAGGTACCTAACTTCTCTGAGGAAAATGTGTTCTGACACTTAAACTGCCAGGATTATTGCTTAAAACAGTAAAGGCATTGGCAAACTCCCTAGTGGTTGTGAATTTTAATAGAAACCCAAATCTTTTCAGGGAAAATAAGTTTTTGATATCTAAATCTTAAGAAAGAATGCAGGTTGACCAGGAGACAAAAACACATACTCCTCGAGGAACTTGGGGTTTTAACTTAAATTGACAATAACTTGTGTTTTTTCCTGAGATACCCTGGATTTTGCTTGCCCAGCTTGCAAAACATTTTTCGGAGAAATCTTTCCTCATTATTCTCAGTCTTGCCTCGCAATTTGGCCACGAAGAGTTGATGATGTACCAAAATACTTTTAACAAATTAATCCTGGTTTTATTTCTTGTAGGGCAAGTCCACAATCCTAGTGCTTGCCGAATGGCGAACCTATTCCTGCTATTCCCCGTGATGGGTCGCCTTCTTTTTTTAACAGACAACATTCTTCTGGCAGATCTCTTTCCGCAGCGAGACCGCATTCCACAACCAGGTCTCCTTCTCCTAATGACTCGTCTTTCTGCGAGGTCCAAGTCTCCTCTTGCCAGGTACACATCTCCACCTACTATATTTATTTTAATCAAAAACCAGAATATTCATTAGATAAACTTTCAACTAAATTCTTTCTTGACGTATTATTTACTTTTTCCCCTAATTGGCAAACATGAGATCTTCAGTCTCTCTTCAAATCACCATTTATTCGACGTAACCTGCATTTTATCGCAAATGTTTTGGGTCACATCAAAAGTTGTCAACAGTTCGTGATGTTTCCAAAAAATCCACTATCCTAACAAATAATCCTTGTAATCCAAGAGTGAAAAAACTCATTTTTCCCGAGAAAATTGAATGCCTAAATGAAATTGACATATGTCAGCGGGTCCGCCAAAGTCTTTAATGTGCACAAAAATAATGCTGGTAATCCAGGGGCGCAAAATATATCTTCCTTAAGAAAAAATCACTAGAATCGTGAACAAAATATTTTAGGATAGCGAAATCTTAGAGAAACCCACAAGTTGTTGTCAATATCAATTGAGTGATACCTTTATCGCGGGAAGAACCAAAAAAAGTTAACTGCAGAATTAATAATTAGAAGAGTAAAGACTTTGGCAAACTGACAGATGATTGTAAATTTTAGTATCTCCAGCATTATTTGGCTAGGATGGCGGGCTTTTCGGAAAATCCACGAAGTGTTATTAATTTCATGTAGGAACCTAACTTCTCGAGGAAGATATGTTCTGGCACTTGAACTACCAGGATTATTGCTAAGGACAGTAAAGGCTTAGGCAAACCTCCTATTGGTTGTGAATTTTAATTAAAACCCAAATTTCTTCAGAGAAAATGAGTTTTCGATATCTAGATCCTAGGAAATAATGCAGGTTGTCCAGGAGACAAAAACACATATTCCTTGAGGAACTTGGCATTTCAACTTAAGTTAACAACAACTTGTGTTTTTTTTAACAGACAACATTCCCCTGGCAGATCTCTTGCTCCAGCAAGACCGCATTCGACAATCAGGTCTCCTTCTCCTAATGATTCATCTTCGTGCGAGGTCCAGGTCTCCTCTTGCCAGGTACATATCTCCACCTAGTATTCTTGACGAACTTAAGTTTATTCGCCTTACTTCAAGTAAGAATTCACGCCTGCAATACTAACTTCAGAGATATACTTTTCCTGCGTATAATTTAATTTGTTTACACGCAGGACGCAGTAGCCTTTGGCAGCGAAAGAACAAATTTTATTATCAACATTCGATGGTGACCTCTTTGCAATATTGGCGGGAATCAATTATTTTTCTGAAATATATAAATATAATCCTCGCTTAACCTTTAATAACAAATAATAATAAAGTCAGCGCATTAAGATGATCATTGCCTCAATTTCCTTTATCTCATAATCTTGGGCTATTTTTATCATGCTCAAAGTCAAACTTTGTGGCCTTGCAATTTGCAACCCATAAAATACATTTCATAGCGATATTTTATTTAAAAATAAATCATCAAATTATGTATTCAATTGCCTGACACACAACTGAGGCTAAACCATAAGCCAGGATTCGTTTCGATCTCGTTTCGTTTTTTAATTTTTTATCGCTAATTTGTTCCGAATTCTTATTTTTCCTGAATGTAAACCTTTGTTAGAGTAAAAATCACTGGGACACCAGAAAAACTTAACTAACTTGCTAAGCCTACAGAAACCTGGACTCTATTATTTACATTCTCCTGCCAGTTCCACCTTAAGTTGCTGCTCAAAACCTAACATCTGAAAATCTCAACTAGGAATCGCTTCTGGCTATTCACCCGGGATTTTCTACTAAACCAGGATTGTTCTAGAAAACTCTAGGTTACCTTGATTAACGCGAATAAATGAGCCCGTTAGTTCGTAAATGTTTAAAGGTGGTTTTCGAAGACTAAGATTAATGGTTGACGTTCATTAAATTAAGGCAAGCAACAACGGGAAATTTTTAGATTAAAACTTGAATTCCTCGTCGAAAAAAATATTTTTTAAATTGGAGATTCATCATTTTATTTTAAATTTTATCTCTTTGGTCGTACATTTGATTATTATGCGAAAAAAAAACTTTGTTGAAAATGGACTTTTAAAACTTAAAATAAGTATTCCATTTTTAATTTTAATTTTTTCTTTTTTAGCAAAAAAGTTCGACCATGTGGTTGGGGATTCAAATATTATGCTGAAACATTTTTTTCATTGAAAAATAAATTTTTTAACTAAAAATGTAACTATTCCAGTTGCAGATTTATCATTTAGGGTAAAAATTCAACTTTTTGGCTAAAGATTTAACTATTTTTTGAAAAATTCGTTTTTTTTTTGTTTTGGTTGTAAAATAATTTTTTTAAACGGAAAGTGTCATTTACTCAATCTTTTTGCTAAAAGTTAATTTATTTATAAACTTTGTCTACTAACAAATTTAACTGTGATATTAAAACTTTATTTTGTTTATTCAGTAATTTGTAATAATTAAATAAAAAGCGGCAAAATATCGATCGGAAATTCCAAATCCTAAAACAAGATATGCGACAGTTTGATAAAAACAATTAAAATAATTAATTAAGCCCATAGACTAATTTTCTACCTAATTGTTATATTTGCAACTGAAAAAACGAATTTGCTCCCCAAAAAAGTTAATTTTTAACAAACCAGTCAAATTTCTTTTTTGATGATTTAGACATGATTTTTCAAAAATTGTGTCCATCAAAGTGTTGAGTCTTTTTTTCAAAATATAATATAAATGCGATAAGAATCAAAAGTTTTGTCGAACATCAAACTTTTTGAATAAATAATATTTCCATATTTTTTCTATTTTTTTAATGCAAAATAATCTTTTTTTTTCAAAACTGCTATCAATTACAGCAACTGCCTTAAAACTAAGATTTTGTCCACTTTCTTTCTTGGGCAAAATTTCTTATAAAACTAATGTTTTTTAAACTAAGCTTTTTTTTCTTTGAATCTTACAAGACACCTTCAGAAAGATGACTACATTAATTGTAAATTGTTTAAAAAAATCAACTAAAATCCAAATCATTATTGAAATGCTTTTTGAAAAAATCGCTTTTTCCTAAAATAGCTTTGATTTAGATAACCAAATTTCTTTCCTTGTCTGATTTATAAAGTATGTATTACAATGTATCAGAAGAAAAAGCTTTTACAAACAATAAGATAACGATTAAGACGGCACATAATTCACTTTTTTTAAATACAGGATTATTAATCACATACAATGTTAACAAAATTCTTCATTAATGCATTAAGCAGTTTTTCCCCTGATTGGAAAACATGAAGTTCGCTAATACTTTTGCCTTCACCTTGATGGGCATCCTTAATTTTATCGGTGAATATGATGCTATACTATATCTATAATTTTAGACATTTTTTTGAACTTTTCGCAAATAACAATTTGTCCAACGTAATCCACAATCTATACTAATTGTCTTTTCTGCAAGCTTTATTAGGTTTAAAAAAAAATACAATTTTAGTTTGAATTTATCCCAAAAAGAGCGGAGCGTCTATTTGTTTTAAATGGGATTCGAATTTTTTTTAAATATTTATCCACACACAGTCATTCGAGTGTTTGCCCAAGTTTTTATTGTATTCTGATAAATCTTCTTTGATGTAGCTAAATTCTCAAGTGTTGCCTACAGCACATCAAAATTTACCAAAATCTCACGATGCAAGCGAGCAATCCTGGTAGCTTAGATTTTAAAAATAAATCGTTAAAAAGGTTTGGAAATTTATAGCATCTCGAGATTAATAATCTTGGTGGTTCCAGACGTTTGAAAAAAATTCTCCTTAATGCATTTGGTTTCTCAATTTATATTTTTGACACCTTGTAATTTTTTTTAACACGCGCCAACCTATCAAATGATCCTAATGATCCAGATGTGAAAAAAACATTTTCCTGTAGCAAGTTGCGTTCCCAACTGAAATTTAAATTCTTCCTTGAAGAATATTTGTTTTGGGCACCTGCTCTGCCAGGATTATTTCTAATCACAGTTAAGGCTGAGGCAAAACCCCTACAGTTTGTCAGTTTTAGTTAGGATTTTAATTGATGAAAGCTACTGTAAAGGACAAGAATCCAGCGACCAAATTTGGACCACAAAGAACAAATACAACATGCTTCAAATGTAATCTTAAAAAAAAAATTAAAAAACAATATGTTTATGTTTGTATATTAGGCAGATATTTAAATCCCTGATTTAGTTACAGACATTCTCTGATTAGGTCAAGGTGTCAGTAACCGAAAAATAAAAAAACGTTCACGATCATGCAAAAAAGATTTTATCACTAAGATAGTTTCAATCATGAACTCAACTTATTTTAAATTTAATGGATCTTGTTGTAGACAGAAGTTATGGAAGATTTGAAGGTTTTTTTCAGGACACACTAAACCCACACCCCGACTTGCATCATACTCTAAAAAAAATTAATCCTAGGTTTCTTTTTGCAGAGTTAAGTTCACATTTTGAGTGCTTACCTAATGGCGAGCCACTTCCTGGTGTTCCTCGTAGCATACCATCATCGTCAACAACTTTATCTGGTAAAATATAATACTACTTTGCATAATATTGAAATACTGGTACTATCAAAAAATTTTCTTAAGAAATTGTGCAGATCTTTTTGAGGTAAAGAGTTGGTCTTTATACCAATATTTGCTTGATCATAGAAGAAGCTTTGTAATGTTAAGTTAAAGACGGTTGTATATAAACTGATGAAATTTGGAGGGCTTATTTTGAATACTATAATCTCAAGACAGACTAACGGCTTTAAAAAGATAATTATCACGTTTTTTGTAGTTCTTCGCAAAGTTTTTCCAAATCTGCCATAAATCTCCGCCAAGCGTGAATTTAAACTCTGTACATTTTGTACTAAAAATTATGAATGAAACTATTCCACGATCATTCCTGAACAATGTTCTCTGAATATTATTGGTTCAGCTTTACTTGCAGTCTTTAACTTCAGCAGTCTTGCCCTGTAATTTTGTCACAAGAAGTTTATGATATAACAAAATAATTTTAAAAAACTAAATACTATTTTTCTTCTTGCAGGGCTACTCTCACAGTTTAAACGTTCACCGAATGGCGAACCTGTTTCTGGTGGTCTTCGAAGCAGACAATCTTCGTCCGAAAGACAGCATTTTTCTGACAGTCCTCTCAAACGAGCAAGACAATATTCTCCAACAAGGTCACCTACTGCAGAGGCTCATTTTTGTGGCAGGTCCAGATCTCCTCCTGTCAGGCCCAGATCTCCTCCTGCCAGATACATAGCTCCACCTACTGGGCACATAGTTTCACCTGTCATGCTTGCTTCTGCTGACGGACCTGGATATGGATTTGATCAACTCAAATGTATTCGGCTTATTCCCTATAAAAATTATAACCAGCTATTTGAACTTCGAAGATATACTTTTCCTGATGATGATTCAATTAGTTTACTCGTAGGACAGCGTATATTTGCACCTATGCCAACCCAAGAACAAATTGTTTTGTCAACATCCGATGGCGACGTCTTTGCAATATTAGAGTCTCCTAATATTCTTGCTGGTATATATAAATATAATCCTCGTCATGGGAATAAGTCACGAGCAAAATTAAACATGAAAAGCAGGAAGATTACTGCATTGATTTCAGAAGAAGTCCAGCAAACTCCAGTAGGCCGCTTTCGCCCAATCTTACTTAATTTTAAAGTAGAGTGCGTTAACCACACTTCACCACACCAATAATTCAAATTCAAAAAAATATGAGACCAAAACACAAAATTGTTATCTGAGATTGACTTGAAATGTTACAAGTAACTGTTAATTACAAATAAGAATAAAGTCAATGTATTAAGGTTTTCATAGCTTTAATCTTTCGGCAATGCTTTAGCCAGAGGTCTGCTCCGCCCACACCTCCGCAATGAAATTTAAACATTTTTTTCATGTCATCATTTTGGACTACTTTTTATCACCGATCGCAAATGTTGGGCTCTTTTAGTTTTCTCAGAAAAAAACAAATTTTGGATGGAAATACTTTCAGCCAGCATCTATTCTACAGCAAATCTGAGAAATTGCAAAAATAAACCATGCCAGAATTTTTAACCTTTTAGGGGTCTCTAAGTCTGTAAAACTTTCTCTCTTCTCTAAAACTTATTTCTTGAAAAACAAACTCTAACGCCTGAAAAATATTTATAAATGAATAATTGTTTACTTGGCCTAAGTATGAACATATCAGAATAAAAAATAAAAAATAAAAAAATCATTAACTTCTGACCTGCATTTTCTTTGTTTAAATACATATGTTTTAAATGAATTTTAGATCTTAATGGTATGGGTCGTTTTTGGAAAATTAATTTTGTATATTTTTTCTTGTGTATATTCTCTAAGTTTTTCTTAAGGAATAGTTTTTTAGGGTAAGCTTTTGGGCTAGTTGTTAGGTGGTTTTGGTCCCATTTTGAAAATTAATAAAGAAGAACCTTCATGATTAAAGCGAATTTAAATTATCGTCTTAAAAATTCTTGTCTTTTCTGTTCAAAAAAAAAATTATAAAAGGCGCTTGCGAGTTTCAGGAGGGAAACATTTTTAGTATTTCGAAACACAGACAAATTTGTATAAAACTGACCGTGAAACTCCGCAATTGAACCTAGAAGTTAAATTTTCTAATTCAAGCCCAATAATCTACCTTTTCTAGTCTTTCGATATAAAAAAATATTACTACAAAGAATCGGAAAAAATCTTAAATAGAATTTTTTTCTTTGTCACTCGAAAATTTTGTTTCGATTAATTTTCAGACTACTAGCGAAGCCAGAATTACAATTTTTTAATTAAACTTAAATTATTTTATTTTATGAACCTTTTAAACAATTTATTATTACTTCTGATAATATTGTCTTTGAATAATGCCAGAAATTGCGGTTACTTTGAAATTTTTAATTTTTTTGTTCACATTTCATGTGAAGTAATTTAATATTTTATTGAGTTAGGTAAAAATAATTGTTTAAACAATTAATTTTTATTATTAATAATATTCAATTTGAATAATACTGCAATGTTGCGGGTTTTTCTGCAATTTTGGACTATTTATCCACTTTTCTTTTAAAGTTAGTTAAAAATTAGTTCAATTTAGAAAAAAAGAATTATTTTAACAAATTATTATTGGTTATAATTCTTTTGTTTATTATCTTCTTCTTTATTAATGCTAGACAGTTGCGGTTTTATTTGAAACTTCTAACTTTTCACAAACTTTTTACTTAGTAAAGTAATAAATAATGCAAGTTTAAAAACACAGTTGTTTAAGAAAATTATTATTCCTTATAGCTGTCAATTTTTTAAATTCTTAGATAGGACATGTACTGAATATTAATATTATTATTAATATTAGTTTAAACAAAAAGCTTTCAGTAGTTACTTCAAGGAAAATTTGCATTTAAAATGATCCACATAGAAAATTTCAAGAATTCTTCCATTATATATTTTATTTCAGAAAAATATATTCGCAAAAATAAAATACATTGTTTAAAAAATAATAAGCTCAAATTTTCATTTATTATTTAGTCGTAACTAAGAAAACATTTCAGAAAAAACTAAAACTATCTGGGATTATTATACATAAAGATAGCTATAAACAATAAAAATTTATTAAAACAATTATTTTTGTTAAATTTAAATAATTATTAAGTCTTTCCAAGTGAAAAAAGACAAATATTAAAAATTGTCAACAAAACAATCGCAATTTCTATCATTATTCAAAGAGAATACTATTAAAAATAGTATTAAATTATTTAACAATGATGTCTGCGATTTTCTATCCATATTCAAAGAGGAAATTGCTAAAAACAATAATGAATTGTTTAAACAGTTTATGAGAGCATCTGATTATCAGTGTCAGGTGTTTTTTCATTTATTAGTTTTATTTGCATTATATAGCTAATTTGGAAGAGATATATTGAGTTCCAATTCGACTTAGCTAATATTGACGATTCTGAATAAAATTTAGAACGTCTTCTTTGCTTGTGAAAAATACGTGTTAAACTTAATTGCGCTTGCAGCATTTTTAAATATTATTTTTTAAAAGATTAATTTGCAAGAAAATATTTTAATTGTATAAATTATGAACATTTTCTTTTTCAGTGATTGTACAGTGTCGACAATTTTATTTTTCGCGTTTTTTCAGTCGTCCTGATATTTCAAAAGTTATTAATTAACTCATTTCTGTTTTTAGTATATAACTATAAATTTAATAGCGAAACAAACTTCTCGCTTTTAATTAGTGAAATAAAAATTAGGACGCCATATATTTATTTTAATCAAATAAAAGAATATTCATTAGATAAACCTCTAACCGAATTCTTTCTTGACGTATTATTCAGTTTTCCCTCTAATTGGCAAACATGAGGTTCTTTTTTACTATCGTCTTCATCTTAACAGCCATCCTTAATTACATAGGTGAATATAATTCTATAATATATCTATAATTTTATAAAATACAAGCTCTCCTCAAATAACTATTAATTCGACGTAATCTGCATTTAATCCCAAATAATTGGATTCCTATCTAAAATTGTCACCACCTCGTGATGTGTCCCAAAAGTCTGCTATTCTAGCAAATAATATTGGTTATCCTGGTTTCAAGAAAAGCCTATTTTTCGAGGAAATTGGATTCGTGACTGAAATTTACATATAGCAGGAGATCCACTAGTCTCTACTGTCCTCAAAAATAATTGTTCTCAAAAAAAAATCTTCCTTAAGACAGAATCACCAGGATCATCTGGATAATATGTTAGGATGGCGGGATCTTAGGAAAACCGAGAAGATGTTATCAATGTTTATTTTCTAATACAGGTGGTTGCAACTTTTAGTTTGGAACCTAATTTCCTAGACGGAAATGTTTTTTTCCATGTGGATCGCCAGAATTATTTGTTAGAATGGTGGACCATTGGAAAAACCCATGAGAAGTTAGCAGCAAAAATATTTGTACTTTGGACAGTGAAGACTTTGGCAAGCACTCGGATAATTGTACATTTCTGTTTAGAACCAAATTTACTCGAGTAAGACGTGTTTTCGACGACTTCATTCCAAGGATAGGTTTAGATAGGTTTAGGATAGGATAGGCTTAGATAGTGGGCTTTTAGGACAAACCAATAAGAACTTAACTTTCTAGAGATAGGTGTGTTGTAGCATTTGGACTATCAGGATCATTTTTTAGGAAAGTAAAGACTTTCGCAAACTTTAGTAAATTTACTTTAGTAACTTTTAGTCGGAATCCTAATGCCTTCAGAGAAAATAAGTTTTTGACACCTGGATTGTCAGGATTATTAAATGTTTCAGATAAGATTACAACGGCTTTGGAAGATGGTATTTTCGGCTAAGCAAAAAATTGTTACCGGTCGTGCAAAGCTACAAAAAATCCAACGAAATTGTAAAAAATGGAAAGTAGAACCAACAGAAATTAAAAATTATATATCATTTCATTATTATAGAAGCTTCTAACAAGTTGCCTACCGAATTTATTGACTAATTATCCTTATCTTTCATCATTTTATCATTTGGTCCAGGTTTATCTGAATGTAATTATCTGAGTCCGATTCAAAAATATTTTCTAAAAGTACCAAAATATACTGAAAAAGTCAATAAGATGCTATGTAAAACAATTTGGTGTCACAATATTGGCGAGATTTAATCCTAAAAATGTCAAAAGAATGACCGAGGACATCACTGCTGCACGACCGGGTTTAAAGCCGTTTTGCGATTGCCTTTACAACTTCTTTCGAATTAATTATTTTTGCGGAATTCATTTTGTATTATAAAATGCAGGTGCCAGTAGGTGTTGTTGGTTAGGTGTTAACTAAAAAAATAATCTACAGTAACACCAGAAGTTAAGAGTAGTTTCGCAACCGGGGCTTCGACACAACTGGGGAAACTCGCCTATTTCTAAAATCTGAACTATTATTATTGTTTGTTGGGTGATTCAGCCGCCATAAATAAATTTTTCTGAAAAAAGAGTTATTAGTTAAAATCCACAACCATCAGGAAATTTTCCAAAGTCTTTTCTATCCTAAGATATAATCCAGGCATTCCAGAAGACCAAAAAGCATATTCCTCTAGAAACTTGGGGTTGTAACTAAAATTGACAACATCTTGTGGTGTTTTCCAAGACACCCTGGATGCCAGAAGGAGTTGATAATATATAAATATACTTTTGAAAAAACTAAACCTTTTTTCCTCTTGCAGGGCTAAGTTCACAATTCGATTGTTTACCTAACGGCGAACCTATTTCTGGTATTCCTCTTGGCAGAACATCTTCTTCCTCTTTTAACAGACGAAATTCTCGTGATAGGTCTCCCCCTGCAGCAAGACAACATTCTCAAACTAGGTCTCCTTCTTCTAATGAGACTCCCATTGATGAAATATCCACGTTTTCTCCTGTCAGGTACATATCTCCACCTACCATTCTTAATACTATTGACGGAAGAGGATATCCACTAGACCAGCTTGAGTTGATTCGGCTTATTCCCAAGAAGAATCCGCGCCGGCAATTGAAACTTCAGAGATATACTTTCCCTCCAGATAATTCGATCAGTTTAGTCACTGGACGTTTCTATGTACCTTTGCCCACACAAGAACAAATTGTATTGTCAACATCCGATGGTGTCATCTTTGCTATATTGGAGAGTAGTAACTCGCTTGCTGGAATATATAAATATAATCCTCGCATTAGGAATAAGGGACGAGCCAAAATAAACATGGAAAGCGGAATGAGTACCTGCTTGACTTCAGAAGAAAGCAAGGAAATTCCAGTTGGTGTCTTTCGTCCAATCTTGGTTAATTTTGAAATAAAGCTTTTAGGACACTATCCTCGAAATCATTAATTCAATTTGAAAAAGTGTAAGACTAAACTATGAAATATTTTGTGATTCAAATTCGGCTTTAAATATTACATTTAACTTATAATTATGACAAATAATAAATTCAATATATTAAGATTATCAAGGAATCATTTTTCTTTTTGTCATAATTTTGGTAGCATGGAACAAAAAAAACAGCCTTAGGACTGAATATGACTACAGACGAAGATTAAAAAAAGTTTTATTTTGATGGAAGAAATCTTCTTAATTCGGAACCAGTCAAACCAAAAAAAATCGATTTTTCGGTCCTAAAACTGGTTTTTTTGTTCCACGTCACATGTCATTGTTGCAGTAACTTTCAACAAGAAATTCAATGGTGACTTTTACTTTATTTTGACAATAACCTTCAAGAATTTTTTAAGGTCAACTTTTTTTTTTAATTTGAACTCCTCTTTCTGTTATCAATAATCAATAGAGCAAGAAGTTTTTCGTTCAAATATGTACCCAGGTCATAGATACATGGTAACTTTAAAGGTTACTCTAAGGTCATTTAAGCTAAAGCAAGCTTTGCATACTTCTAGATATAGAAGCTTTTTAAATTTGTCTATAACGAGCGAAAGTTACTAACTTTAACGTGGGTTTTTTACTAATAACCATTAGAATGACCTTGACGATAACATTCAAGGTCATTGCAATTTCAAGCTTTTTCCGCTTGGAAATCTCCTTTTTTACATCGCCAATCGATAAAGCTGTAAATTTTTCGTTTAAATATGTACTCAGATCAGAGGTATAATTTGACATTGACCCTGGTGTTTTCAGACCTTGTTTAAGTTTAAATTACCTTCGATTGACCTTCAAGGTTGCTATTTATCCATGACTTGAGTACATATTTGGACGTAACAATTCCCCTTAATCGATATCCGATGTAAAAAAGGGGGTTTCCATCTTTAAACAAGGGTGACCTTGATAAAACCTTGAAGGTCATCGTCAAGATAAAAATAGGTATCAAAATTTAAGAAATTTAAATAAGGTTCAAATCAAATTTAACATCTTATATAACGTTTAATAATTAAGTTAATGTGCAAAATACCTGAAAATAAAACCAAGGATCTAAAGACCAAATTTAAACGAACATCATAAAATGTTCCTATTTCGTTGTTTTTCCTGTCTGCTCGAATTATCTTTTTTCTTAACAAAAGGTACTGTATGAGTGCTTATTTAAAAAAATGTTTTTTATTGTTATTTTATAATAATAAAAATAAAAAAGACGAAGAAAATAAAAAGAGAAGAAAGGGGACATGATCGGTTACCTCCTCATTTTTCTTTCCTCTTTTTTATTTTTGTCCAAAAAATCATTTTTTTCTGTTCTTTGTTCAAATTGTAATAGGAAAATTTGATGGTCCGGGGGCTTTTGTGACACCCTGTACAATAGAAATTAATTTTTGTAATTGACACCAAATAAGTCAATTTTCTGTTTAACGGCTATCAAAAGCTAATAAAAAAATTATTACATATTCATGAATTTATTAATTTTTTATTTCGAGAGGAAATATTCGCTTATAAGCTTATGTGCATATTGAGATAAAATTGTGTATGCCGTCATTGTAGACATTATTACGTTGCGTATAATAACAGTATAAATATAATTAATACAAATTAGACGCATATCGTGAAACACGTGTCATTTTTCGCTTCAATCTATCTGAAAAATATTATAAAAAATTCGAAGGGCAATTACGATAGTGCATAGTATATATGTTTCAATATCTTGTAGAATATTCACAGAGATAAGTTTAGAGAAAATGAAGAGTTTTATTCTTTCCCTCTTCTTTTTTACGGCGGTCATCAAAAATTCTATTGGTAAATATAATTTATAATAAATTATTATCGCACATTGTTAATTTAATTAATTAAATAAATTTAAAAATGACTACAGAGAGGTTTACCGTGGTGTTAAAAAATTATTACTTCACAATGAAAAATTTTGATCTACTAACACACTCAACATTTTCTAAAACTTTTACATAACTTCTAGTTAATTGTTTTTTTCATTTTTTATTTAATTATTACACGCAATTACATTTTATAAACGCCTTTTTTTAATTTATACTTTATTTTCAGTCACCATCATTCTATTTTTAATGCTGATAAACAATTTTTAATCAAGAATGTTTTTTCGATTTAAAAATAAACTAATTTGTATTAGTTACTAAAAGTTGTTACGAGTAGGTGACGTAATCTTAAAAAAGGTTTTAGCAGCGTATTTAGTTTATTATTTAAAACATTTAATTTTTTTGCAATTATAAAATTTAGTGATTGCTGCAGATTTATCCAAATCACCCTCTTTCTCTGTCAGCACTTCTTTCTATGATGTTTTATCTTCTTCTAATGGTTTTTTCATCTAACTCTTATAACCCCTTGTTAACTCTCCCCATCTTCCCATCCCCCTAACTGCTACTCCATTCCCATCTTCTACTCCGTCTACACCTACTCATTCTCCTACTCCGTCTCCATCCTCTACGCCATCTCCATCTCCTATTCCAACTCTATTTCCATCTTCTACTTCATCTCTACCTCCCACCTCATCTTCGTCTCCTACTCCATCTTCTTCTCCATCCTCTACTCCATCTCCATCTCCATATCTGTCTCCATATCCATCTCCACCTCCCACTCCATCTTCATCTCCTACTCCATCCCCTTCACCTACTTCATATCCATCTCCATCTTCTACTTCATCTCCTACTCGAACTCCATGCTCATCCCCATCTCCATTTTTTGCTTCATCTCCATCATCTTCTCCATCTCCATCTCCATCTCTATCTGCAGCTGCATCTCCATCTCCATTTTTTCCTTCATCTCCATCATCTTCTCCATCTCCATCTCCATCTCTGTCTGCAACTGCATCTCCATTTCAATCTTCTACTTTATTTTCACCTTCTACTTTATCTCCATCCCTGTAATCCATCTCTATCCTCTACTCTATCTCCACCTTTATCTCCATCTCCTACCCCTTTTTTTACGCATTTCCATCTTCTACTTCATCTCCTACTCCAACTCCATCGTCAATTTCACCTGGATCTTAGCTTCATCTCCATCATCTTCTCCATCTCCATCTCCATCTCTATCTGCAACTGCATCTCCATCTCCATTTTTTGCTTCATCTCCATCATCTTCTCCATCTCCATCTCCATCTCTATCTGCAACTGCATCTCCATTTCGATCTTCTACTTCATTTTCACCTTCTACTTTATCTCCATCCCTGTAATCCATCTCTATCCTCTACTCCATCTCCACCTTTATCTCC
Organism: Druon quercuslanigerum; assembly: GCA_010014905.2. NCBI lineage: Eukaryota > Metazoa > Arthropoda > Insecta > Hymenoptera > Cynipidae > Druon > Druon quercuslanigerum. The sequence continues at coordinate 5,865 of JAAAKG020168222.1, read as the reverse complement.
ATCTCCTACTCCTTTTTTTACGCATCTCCATCTTCTACCTTATCTCCTACTCCAACTCCATCGTCAATTCCACCTGGATTCTTAGCTTCATCTCCATCATCTTCTCCATCTCCATCTCCATATTTATCTGCAACTGCATCTCCATTTCTATCTTCTACTTCACTATCACTCCTACTCCATCTCCATCTCCTGCTCCATCTTCATCCTCTACTCCTTCTTCACCTTTTTTTCCATTTCCATATTCTACTTCATCTCTGCCTCCTACCCCATCGCCATTCTGTACTACATCTTCATCCCTACTACATATCTATCTTCTTCGCCATCTCCATCTTCTATTCCATCTCCATCCCCTGCTTCATATCCATCTCCATCTTCCACTTCATCTCCTACTCCAACTACATCCTCATCTCCACCTCCATGCTTAGATTCATCTCCATCATCCTCTCCATCTCCATCTCCATCTGCAACTGCATCTGCATTTTGATCTTCTTATTCATTTCCACCTCCTACTTCATCTCTATCTTCTACTCCATCTCCATCCTCTACTTCATCTCCACCTTTATCTCTATCTCCTACTCTATCTTCATCCTCTATTCCATCTCCATCCTCTACTCCATCTCCATCTTCATCTATATCTCCCTACCCATCTCAACCTTCTACTTCATCTCCATCTCCATCCTCTACTTCATATCCATCTCCATCTTCCACTTCATCTCCTACTACAATTCCATTCTCATCAAAATCGTAGAAAACGTTTTTTCAACAAATAATTTATTTATACACATTTTTTTGTTTACTGTCTAATATTGGAACATATTTATCTTTAACTAATTTCAACAATTTTTCTGTTATTAGGGAGCACTGGGAACGTCAAATAGAAAAAATGGCCATTTTTACGTTATACTTCTTTATTTATGAAAAATTGAAAACCTAATTAAAAAATCAGGCTCGACAACTCACTTAGAAATCCTTTAAGCTTTTTTTCAAAATTTGGTGTCAAAATCTGTCAATATTGGTGGGCTGTACGTTATTTTAAACCAAAAATTCTTTTTTTACTTAGTTTGCAGCACATCATTAAAATGCATTATTATTTATGATTATTATTTGTTATTAAAATTTAGGAAATTTAAAACATATATGTGTACACCAAATTGATGCAAACTCCTGTAAAAACAAGAATCCAACAAACAAATTTAGACCAAAACAAACAAACAAAAAATTCTCCAATTGCAATCTGAAATTTTTTTTTTTAACAAAAATTTCAGACAATAAAAAAAAATTAAAAAATAAAATTATATTACTAACGTTTCGGTACTTTATTGAAATTTTTGTTTATAAAAAAAATTCAGACTACATTTGGAAGATTTTTCGTTTGTTTGTTGTGATCCAAATTTGGTCGTTGGATTCTTGTTTTTTTACAGGAATTTGCGTTCATTTATTATTATTTATTATTATTATTATTATTATCATTATTATATCCTCAAGCCGCATCGTATCCCTTTCCGTATTTGGCTAGTTTTATTTATATTTATTCGGTGTTTAAACAACACGTTCGTTTCACAATAATGCTCGGACCCAAGTCGCTGATCAATCTCTCTAGCAATCGCCATAATTTATTCAATTTATTTCATTAAGTAAATTTGTTTTTAAGGTGTTGCCCTTCCAATTTCTTGCAATATAACTTAAAAAACGTATATTTATGGAAAATCGTTTTAAAAAATTTTTTATTAAATATTTTGTTTATAAACATGTTTTTTGTTTATTGTCTAATATTGGAACATATTTATCTTTGACTAATTTCAACAATTTTTCTGTTATTGAGGAGCACTGGGAGCGTCAAACAGAAAAAATGGCCATTTTTACGTTAAATCTGTTTGTTTATAAAAAAATTGAAAACTTATTAAAAAATCAGGCTTGGCAACTCACTTAGAAATCTTATCACCTTTTTTTAAAAATTTGTTGTCCAAATCGGTCTATATTTGTGAGCTGTACTTTGTTTTGATCCAAAAAAGTAATTTTTCCCACTGTGCAGCGCCTCATTAAAAATGCATTATTATTATTTATTATCACTACTTATTATTATTTATTATGATACCATCAAGTCGCATAGTATCTTCTTCCGAATTTGGCTTGTTTTATTTATATTCATTCGGTGTTTTAACAACATTTTAGTATCTCAATAATTCTCCGACCCAAGTCGCTGATCAATCTCTCTAGCAATCACCATAATTTACTCAATTATTTCATTGAGTCAAATTGTTTCCAATGATCAGCCCCTTCAAAGTTTTTAAAATACAACTGGAAAAAATGTAAAATAGTAGACATTTTTTTCCACGAATAATTTGTTTATAAACATTTTTTTGTTTATTGTCTAATATTGGAACATCTTTATCATTGACTAATTTCAACCATTTTTCTGTTATTGAGGAGCAGTAGGATAGTCAAATAGGAAAAATAACCTTTTTCACGTCATATTTGTTTATTTATAACAAAAGGGAAAACGTAATTCAAAAGTCAGGCTCGAAAAATCGATTAGAAATCTTATCAGCATTATTTTTTAAATTTGTTGTCAAAATCGGTCAATATTTGTGGGCTGTACGTTATTTTAAACCAAATAATTTATATTTAACCCAGTTTGCAGCTTATTATTAAAATGCATTATTATTATTTATTATCATCATTTATTATTATACCAATAAGTCGCATAGTATTCCCTGCCGTATTTGGCTTATTTTATTTATATTCATTCGGTGTTTAAACAACACTTTCGTTTTACAATAATTCTCTGACCCAATTCTCTGATCAATCTCTCTAGCAATCGCTATAATTTATTGAATTTTTTGCATTGGGTAAATTTTTTTCCAAGGTGCAGCTCCTTCTGTGCCAGGAGAGGATCCACCCCTTGATCCTGTCAAGACGTTCAAGTATGATGGTCAATCTTTTTTAACTGATGTATTCGAAACTGTCGACAAGCCACTCGAATTCAACACAACTGTGGTAGGCAGGGGTCCTCTCATCATCGGATGGCTTGATCCTATTACCAAAGCAGTTTGGCCAATATGTGACAAAATGGGAAAATTGCTTGTGATTGACACTGATACCAACACGAGACGAAATCCAGAGTTGGATGAAATTGAAAAATTAGGCGTAACTTACCCACTCGCTGATTTGCGTGAGCAAGAAGAAAAAATTGCACCTGCACCTCTTTCGAAATTAAAAAAATAACGTTAGAATTGTTTTTTTTGACATTTTTAGCAAATTTTTCAAATGTTTTGAAAGTTTGCTTAAAAATTCATTTTTGCAAAATAAAAAATTAATGAGTTTTCTCACGAATATTTTTAAAATTCTTTTAGTACCTTCAATACTTCCAAATCCTTTTAAAAAAAACTTTGGATTTTTTTAGAAATCTTCGAAATTCTACACTTATTTTTATTTTCTTTAAATCTTTTTTTTTTTTTTTAAACTTCTAAATATTTGTTAAAATGAGTCAGATTTCTTCTAAAACCTTTTTAATATCTTTAAAATAAAATGAACGCCTCAAAAAATTCCGAATAATAAAATTCTCGAATAATAAAACTTCCGAATTATACAATATTTTATTTGTAAAATTCCCAAATTTAAACATTTACAAATTTTTATAAATATGTTTAATTGATTGCATAATAAATTTTTTTCAAAATTATTTTATGTTTAAAATTTCGAAAAATATTGTTTGAATTTAAAACAACAGCAATTTTAAATAAAATATTTCTGGGTGACGAATTTTTTTAATGAATATAGTATCTGAAAATATAAAAAAGCGTTCGCAAAAATCGAATTTCAATTATATATATTTTTTGAAAATCGTTTTAAGGTATAGTTATTTTAAATTTAAACAATAATTTTCAAAATTTTAAACATTGAACATTATTTAAAAAAAAGAATAATTCATTATTTTTTTTGTAATCAATAAAACATATTAATTAAACAATTTGAATTGTTCAAATTCGGGAATTTTACTATCAGGGAATTTTCCTCGGATATTTTATAATTCGACAATTTTCTGTCGACAATTTTATTATTCGGGAATTTTGCAATACGGTAATATTATTAAATGCCGGGAATTTTATTAGTCGGGAATTTTTCAATTCGGTAATCGATTTTTGAAAAAATATATGTAAATTTATACTTCGATTTTTGGGAATGCTTTTCGTATTTTTTTAAATACTATGCAAAAAAATGGTCATTCAGAAATATTTTATTAAAAATTATAGTTATTTTAATTTCAAAAAATAATTTTCGAAATTTGAAACAAAGAACATTTTTTTTTTTAATAAAAATTTTTACTATTCAGGAATTTTTCAAAACGGGAATATTATTAAATGCTAGGAATCGTATTATTCAAAAATTTTCTTATTCGGGAATTTTATAATTTGTGAATTTTATTATTCGAGAATTTTATTATTCGGGAATTTTTTAATTCGGTAAGCGATTTTTGAAAAAATATATGTAAATTTATATTTCGATTGTTGTGAATTCTTCTTGCATTTTTATAAACAAAAAAATGGGTAATCCAGAAATATTTTATTAAAAATTATAGTTACTTTGAATTCAAACAATAATTTGTGAAATTTTAAATATTGAGCATTATTAAAAAAAAAAATTCATTTTTTTTGTAATCAATAAAACATATTTATGAAAAATTGTAATTGTTTAAATTTGGGATTTTTACAATCCGGCAATTTTCCATGTTGGATATTTTATAATTCGTCAATTTTTTGTTGAATTCTTTTGTGAATTCTTCTTGTATTTTTATAAACAGTATGCAAAAAATGGGTAATCCAGAAATATTTTATTAAAAAATATAGTTACTTTAAATTCAAACAATAATTTGTGAAATTTTAAATATTGAACATTATTTAAAAAAAAGAACCATTTCATTTTGTTTTTGTAATCAATAGAACATATTTATGAAACAATTTTAATTGTTCAAATTTGGGAATTTTACTATTCGGGAATTTTCCATTTCAGATGTTTTATAATTCGACAATTTTCTGGCGACAATTTTATTATTCGGGAATTTCACAATTCGGGATTTTTATAATTCGTGAATTTTTTTATTCGAGAATTTTATTATTCGGGAATTTTTCAATTCGGTAATCGATTTTTGAAAAAATATATGTAAATTTATATTTCGATATTTTTGAATTCTTCTTGTATTTTTATAAACAGTATGCAAAAAATTCGTCATCCAGAAATATTTTATTAAAAATTATAGTTATTTTAATTTCAAAAAATAATGTTCGAAATTTTAAACAAAGAGCATTATTTTTTTTAAATAAAAGTTTCATTATCTTTTTTTTGTAATCAGTAAAATATATTTATGAAAAAATTGTAATTGTTTAAATTTTGGATTTTTACAATTCGGAAAAATTTTCCATTTCGGATATTTTATAATTCGACAATTAATTGTTGACATTTTTATTATTCGGGAATTTTCCAATTCGATATTTTATTTTTTTGGTAATTTTATTATTCGTGAATTTTTCAATTCGGGAATTTCACATTGTCGGGAATTTTGTTTTTCGGGATTTTTCAGTCATCCCCAGTAAAAAATTTTAACATTACTTTCGAGTTGAAGAATCCCTAAAAGCTTAAAAATTTTATTTAAATAAGATAAAAATGTACATTTTATTATAGTTTTGTTAAAATATATACAAGCTTTAAATTATTTTTGTAATTTGTTAAAAAATTTTAAGTTTTTTTTTTTAAGTCATTTCACTAATTATTGTAATTTTTTAAACATCTTTTAATTTAATTTAATTCTTTTTTTTAACTGCTTAAGGATTTTTAAAAGCATCAAGATAAAAAAAGAGGTTTAAAGTA
>JAAAKG020168211.1:0-27938 GCA_010014905.2 Druon quercuslanigerum | reverse complement strand
AATCAGCGCATCAAAATACGTAAGTATACGTAGTTTCAAGAAAATCGTCGGTGGGTGCTATTCGGAAGTCCACCCGAGTTGACCATGTAGAAACATTATAACGTTACCAGTGGATTTTTCTTCCGCTTTGATTAATAATTTTTTATTTTCGTAATCATAGAATTTGGCTGTTAAAATTTGTGTTTCAAACTCATCTAAACTTTATTGATTACCATTTATAGTTTCTTTTTACTTGCCATTTTTTCGTTAAACTTAATTAATAAAAAAACTTCAGGAATCAGGATTAGTTTCTGTTATCCAATATTAAACATTTATCTTTTCTTCTTAGAATCCTAAGTTTAAAAAAAATGTAAGTAATTTTGAAAAAAGAATTTTTGAAAAGTGTGACCCTTGCGAGATATATAATCAATAAGAGGTAAAGATTTCAAGCAAACCATATTTGTACGCTCAAGATTCATTTTAAAATTATGATTAAATTTAAAAAATGACTGGATTATTAATGTACTCAACTAACAGGGATTTCAATTTTGTATGGCTCCTGATTATAACTAAATCCCTATCATAGGATCTACAATTGAATTTCTTGCATTCTAAACATCTAACACAAAAATTTTACTTCCGTTGTGGCTCTATTACCAAAAATTAAATAAAATCCTTGCACAATTCGAAAATGAATTAAATAAAAAATATACATTTTTTAAGAACTCACGTTTAAAATCATCATGTTAAATAAATTAGGATCTTTTTGAGCAGATTAAAATGTCAAAAGCGCGTATCGCTACCTTTAGAAAGTGAGGTGGTCCTCACTAATATGATATCGGCGTTCGCAGTTATCCATCGAATGATCTAATGATTTGCAGAAACGTCCTTCAAAAAAAGAAAACAATGTCGAACTATTGATAATAATTAAATTATTATAATATTTAAGTTTTTTTTTGAGACAAGTCGATTTATGAAGACCCAAAATTTAAAGAAAAACTCCCAGTCGTCATATTTGCCATAATTTTGTCGGCGAAACCACAGTTTGACCAACATATTAAGGGATTTGAGCTTTTCAGTTCGGAAAGCGCTCACTTGAAAATTTAATGAATCATTAATTTTTGCGTACATGATTGTTTTTTTTTATTCGTTTAGTTTTGTTTTTAAATAAGCCTTTTATAAAATTCTTTGTTATTAGTAAGAAATGAGGTGCCTGGAAACTAGAAGAGAAAGAAACAGGAGATATGGAAATAAGAAATATCGGGGAACAAGAAGAGACGTGAAAAACAACAGTAGGGAAGATTGGAGGATATGCTACTGTAATATGGCAGGCTTAGAAAAAAAGGTTAAGGACTTTATAAGACATTTGACACAATGGGATGTAGCACTAATGATGGCGAAGTGGCTAGATGGAAAGGGATGAGAGAGAAACGGAAAGATTATCAATAGATAACAAATGGAAAGTTAACACTGAAAAGAGAAAGAATGAGAAAGATAGAGAAGAGGTCAATAAACAAAAAGAAGGATTGATAGTAGAAGAGATTAATATGGGAGGAGAGAGGTAAAAGGTATTGTATATGAACAGTGAATTTGGAATTTGGTGGAGAGCGAGGAAGAAAATGTAAATATAAGATACTGAATAGGGAGGGAAAGAAATTGTTAAAGGGCCTAGAGAGGATGGGTGGTTTGTCTTAAATTAAAATATAGAAGCGAATGAGAAGGGAAAATATACAGGTTCAGGAAGAAACGGGGAAATGTAATTAAATAAAAGAAATATTACAGTGCACAAACACAAACGAAGTCAGCAAGGAAGAGATAGAAGTGGACGGGATGAGGAATGGAAACAGAAGAAGAAAAAAGTAACAAAAGAATGAAGATATTGGAGAAAAGGCACAAGTATTGCAAAAAAATAGGAGAAAAAAGAAGAAGCATACTGAGTTGTGTGACAAAAAAGAAGGAAAATAAAGCTTTTGAAGCAAATGTCGCAAAGGCTAGGACAGAAGAAGAGGTTTGGATTGAAGTAAATAGAGAGGGAAGAAAAAGGAAAGAGTGAACCAGGATATTGAGATGGTAGAATAGAAAAAATATTTTATGTAATTATTTGGAGGGATAGAGAGAAAATTTAGAAAAGAAGGAAAATATGCTACGGAAGAAGATGAAGTGTAAGACATTGCGAGACAGGAAATACTGAAGGTATTAGGTATGGTAAAAGATGTGAAGACACCTGGTATAGATAAGATGCCAAATGAAGTATAAAAATATGGGGGGGGGGGGCAGCATGAGAGGAATAAGCATGGATAATGTGAAATGGCTTATAGTAAGGAGAGCGGTGGCTAGAGTTATAAAAGGAAGTGTAGTCGTGCCGGTGAGAAGAAAGGAAAAGGGCAATGAGTTAAAGTTGTAGAGGAGTGAGACTAATGCCAACATTGTATAAAGTATATGTGACACTTTTATCGGACTTCGCAAAGTTCGTGGACCAAAAGGTGGCGTTTAACCTGTTCGATAGAGGCGAGATAGTAAAAGTTATGGTGAAAAAGAGGCTAATATAAGGTTCAATCAAGAGAGCGTCTGAAACTTTTCGGAAGACAAGAAGTAGGATAAAGGTAGGAGAGCAAGAAGGAGATAATTTCTGATTTGTAAGAGAAATGAGGCAAGGATTTCCGCTGAGCCCATTCTAATTTAATTTCTTAATATCAGATGTGTAAAAAGGAATGAGGAGAAAAGTTAGGGAAAGAGTGAAAATAGAAAAAGAAAAAGTTATATATGCTCACAATAAAGAATATAGTGTTGATTGCATAGGATGAGGAAGGTATGGCAAGCCTAATTATAGGAATAGAGAAATTCTCAGAGAGAAAACCGTTAAATTTAAATGTAGGAACGACAAAGATAATAAGATTTTGAAAAAGAGGGGAAAGAAAGAAAAAATGGACAGGGAGATGGAAAAGAAGAAAGTTGGAAGAAGTAAAAGAGTTTAAATATTTGAAATATGCCTTGAAAAGAAATAGAAATCACAAAGATCACAAAGAGAAACGATAGTAACAGGGGTAATGAAACAGACATGGTGAATAGGAAAAAGAAGGTTAAAAAACTAAAAAAGAATGTGTTTGCTTGATACGCCAGTATGTCCGGTATCAGGTTATGGAGCAGAGATTTGGGGATGGAAATAAAGGAAAGAGATGGAGAGTATGGAAGAAAGGTATGTAAGGTGGACGCTACTGGTAGACTGGAGGACACCGGGATATATGGTGAGAGAAGGAGCGCAAGGGGATAAATTAACTACTAGAGCAGGGAAGAGTGCATGCAATTTGAGACGGAATGGAGATAGAGAAAGAGATAAAGAAGACGAGACCGGAGTAAACTATAAGGAATTGTAAAAACGAGAGTAAGAGACAATTAATGGAAAGATGGGAAATGGTTGATAAATGAAGGTATAATAAATTGTATAAGATAATAAAAAAGGAAGGAGTACCAAAGTATTTAGAAAAAGGATGGGGTCAGAGAAGGTGGGCCAGATTGGCAAGAATAAGATTTGAAAACGAGCATGTATGGGAAGGATGCAGAAGGGAAATGGAAGATAAGGAAAGCTGGCAAGAGAATATAGTGAAGATGCTAGGGAAGGATGGATTAGGGAAAGCGTGAATGAACGAGTTGGAGAGGACTAGATGATCAAATGAGGGAGAATGAAAGAATGCACAAGAAAAATTAGAAAAATAGAGATATAAGAAAATTGAAAGACAAAGGAAACAGAAACGGAAGTCCGTTTACGACTCGTGATTTTTTTTCTCAATCCTGATTATAAGTTCTGATCTTTAACCCCCCACAGAAGCTTCGGAATTTCGTATTTTTTTGTATCAAGTCCTGATGTCTTCACATGACGCTCTAAATTATAATGTAATGTTTTTGTTTATTTTAGGATTGCAAAGGATCAGCATTTAAAGAATCTACCAGAAATAAAAAATAATTTAAATGAAAAAGTGTAAATTTGAAAATAAAATATAGATAAGAAAATCTGAGTGTATATGAAACACGAAAGATAATATGCTATCATATTATTCAACAAATATGGATCTTTCTGTCGCGTAATCATTTTTTTATCACTCGGTATTATACCTAATGATGTTATAAAACCTTCAGACATTTTTATCACAACAATTGAAGAGAAAGAGAGTTAAGCTTACGTTACGTAAGCTGCAACATCATCAACAATATTCTTTAGATATTCTCTTATCAAAATTCTCTGCGAGTGAATTATTTTATTGAACAAAATATGAAGACCCTGGTTGGTAGTTTGTGTATCATCTTTGCGATTTTTCCCGATCCTATTGGTAAATATAATAATATTTGTACTTCAAACTTCTTTTCTTATCGCACTTTATGTATTGCGTCTTAAAAATTATTTAAATAAAATTATTTTGTTTTCGATTTAAAGTTTATATAGCGCGCTTTAACATAATTTTTTTGTCTTTTTTTATATATTTTAATTGCAAATCGCCATCAGTTTTCTTTAGTAGTATTAGTAGTATACAAGACAGAAACAGCAAAAGTACCCACTATGACTCTAAACATAAAACAACAATCTAAAAAAAACAACAATTTTAAATTATGAAAAAATAGACTCAAGTATTTTGAAAATGGGCTCACTTTTTCAATTTTTATCCAAAATAGGTCACTTACGAACTAGTTTTTTATTTTCAGGCCTCAAAAAATTTTGCCAAATTAGAATCCAATCTGTAAATTTTTCGAAAGTTATCCTGCTTACAGAAAACTACCGGCAGACAGACGGACAGACAGACGGACAGACAGACGGACAGACAGACGGACAGACAGACGGACAGACAGACAAAAAATATCTGCTTCGTCATAAAACACTTTTATATAACACGCGCATTTGTTGTTTTATTTGTCAAAAACGACAATGAAATTAAAAACATTATATTTTTTGACAAACGACACAAGATGCAAAAAACATTAATGCATGAAAGTTGTTGATCTGAAAAAGAGCTGCAAATATGTAATAAGTTATTTATTGATAGGCTATGTAGTTCTTGTTATAATCATGAAAAATAAAAAAAAAATTAAAAATTAAATTGTTTGAAAAATGGCTCAAAATTCGAAATAAATTAATAAAAAAAGTTGGCCACAAATTTGTGGTGAAACATTTAGAAATAGGACCAGTAGATTTTTTTAAATCATAAAAAATAATAATAAAAATAAATAAATAAAATTTTTAGAATACAACCCAAGCTACGAAAAGATATGTAGACAAAAGTTTTTCACTAAAAAAGATTTTTAAAAATTGCTGTAACCATTAGTAATAAGAATGCATTAAAAATAAAAATATTAACGTTTTGGAAAAAACGGTACAAGCTACAATAATATTTTAATCGCAAAATTTCTCGCCTAAATTAGATTTAAATTTTGTTTAATTATAAAAACAAGATTATTATTTTAATTTTTCATTTGAAATAATTTTTTATTATTTTTTGTGTTATAAAGCGATTAATTAAGTATGGAATTTTCTGGAATTAGTTTGAAAGGTTATTAATAATACAAATTTCCAGAAAAATAATAATGAATAATTATTGACTGTTTATAATAATAATAATATTCTATAATAATCATAATAAAAAATAATATTCTTTTTAGAGTTACATGTTATCGAAATAGTTAAAAGCTTATTAATAAATTAAATTTTTAATTATTAACAAAATATAAAAATTACTCGATTATTCTAACAAATATTATTGTTTATTGATGTTAGTATTGTGAACTAATTAATTCTTTTTAGAATGTTAAATTTGATAAAAAATAAATATTAATTTTTTGAGATTGAGTATATAAATCGATTATTTACCTGTTTTTATTTTTCTGCAATTAGTTTAAACGGTTAAAAATAATTTTAATATTTATAAAAATATAAATTAAAATTCAATAGAATGATTCAATGAATATAATTATTGGTTTTTTATGTTCTAGACTGCATAATTAATTATTATTTTAAGATTACATTGTTTATACAGATATTATAAAAAACAGATTAATTATGCATTATCTGATACATTTTTTACAATCTTATTATACACGAAGTTTAAATTTTAATTTTTTAAGTAGGTACAAAAATGTATTATAACTAATTAAAGATTGTGTAATTCAATATTTGTAAAGTTTGTATAATTATGTTTAATGATGTTGAAAATACATCTGCTTAGTTTAAATTATTTTTGCGTATTTTTGTATTAATGACTAAAATTTTCAGAAAAGTAGAAATTATAAATTAATTGAATTATAGAATGCACATAATTTTTCAAGGCTTGTTATGTTTTTAAAATATTAATTAATTATTCGCTGATTCATTTTTTTACTATAATCAATTACAAAAAGATGTAATTTTAATTTTTATTTCGGTATTGAATATAAGTGGTATAATAGAAACTTATTTATATTTAATCTATGCCTATTAAAATTATATAATTTTTTGAAATTTTATGATGTAATGAAATAAGTATTTGATTATTCTTTATATTAAAAACTTCTGTTACAATTATGTAAATTCTTATAATTCTTGTGATTTTGTAAAATGAGTCTAAATTCCATTTTCAAACTTTTATTAACATATATTTTTATTTTTCAAATAAGTTTACAAGGTAATAAATAAATTAAATGTATTAAATGCTGATTCTAACTTATTCTGTAAACTGATTAATTAATTATCAACTGCTTTAACAAAAATTACATTTACTAGAAATAATTTCAAAGGTTTTAAATTATTAGATTTTTCAAAAATTAATATTTAAAATATTACAATTTCCACTAAATAGTTTTTAAATGCCTTTAATTCTGTAAAACAAGTATTTGCAAAATAAAAAATATATTTTCAATCTTTCACATTATTTTTTGGCACATGTGAAATATTTAACAAATTTTTATAATTTTCTCATGAAAATGATAAAATTTATTCTTATTTAATTATAAAAAACTGCTAAAACTTCTTTCCTTTTAATTAATTTCAGTATTCGTGTAAATAAAAAAAATATTTAAAAAGTTTTGTTGCAATACATCAATATATTTTTTAACTTATTTCTATACCACACTTCAGTTTAAAAAAAATTTTCTTTATTTATAAGACGTATATTAAACTCTAAAATCTAATACAAAATAATACGAAGTAACTGCAGTCAGGTGGTGGTGGAGCTCAAAGGGTAAAAAATAATTTGGTTCTGAAAAATGTTTTTTTTCGAATTCTTTTTTTCCATCTATACAAAAAGTAGGCATCCTATCAAAAATAATTTTAAAAAATTTTTTAAATCCTCATGGAATGTAATATATTTTATTAAAATTTTACTTAATTAAATTGCCTTATTCTTAACTTAACCAAACTTATCCTTTAATCTCACGGCCGTCCGTGGCTTTCTAGCGCTTTTATTTCGCCATACCATTTCTCATCATGATTTTTAAAGTCACGCAACACTAATATTTCTTACATATATTTCTCTTGGATTTTTTCCTATGCATTAACTCTTTCCTTTTCTCTACTACACTCATTATTAATTTTTCCCCTTGTCCACAACCGCTGAGTAACTATCCTAATCTTTAGACCACGCTCTTTCCCTTCCTCTTCTCCTGTACATTCCTCTTCATTCCTCTTCATTCCTCTACATTTCTTCTTCTCTCCAACACCATTCTGGACCACTTGCACTCCTTTTTAAACTTTCCTAATATTCTGGAACCTCTTCTATCTTAAACATTATCCTTTTCCTTCTAACTTGCCACCTCCCTTCCTCCCATCCTAAATGACCCGTGTTTCCTCTCATCTCTCTACTTAATATTGCCTGCAAGAATACTTGTGCAACTTCGCTACCCGCACCACTCTTTAGTCTCTCTTTGAAATTCTATACCCTTTTTCACTGCCTTATCACCGATTTCTCTCCGTCGGCCGCTGCGACTCACTCCCATAACTCATTTTAAAAATATCTTTTGCATGTTTTCCACCTTCTTATACTCCTTCTACCCCTAAATATACTCTTCATTATACAGTAGTGACTCCTTTCCCTCCCCTCATTACGCTATCAATCATCGCAACTTCTCCTCCTATCGCCTTACATTCAGTAATTTGTCGTGCTGCTTTTTTATTTTATTAGAATCCTTTCAGTCTATCTCTCCTTTTTTCTAATTCTTAAAATATAAATTCATGAGTTCTTTACTCTATACACATCTTTTATCGCACCATCCTCTGTTCCACCTTCTTTCTTTACCTCGTGGACAAATTTTTTGCGCTATCTTCTCTACCCGTCTGCTTATTTTTCACAGCAGTCATTCACGCCTCCTCTATATTTAATCACCATATTCTCTTCTTCTTCTCTTCTATCTAGTTTATCTAGTCCCCATTCAAACATAATTGGTCTTTTTTGTGCCAGAATGTTGTCTGTTACTGTTTTCCCTTTCCATGAGTATGTAATCTGGCCTTCTTCATCCCCTTTAAAGTTCCTATTGAAACATTAACATCCTATTTCTCCAAGAATTTTCAACGGGATCCTCTCTTCCTGAGTTATCTGTTTTTGTATTTCTATTTCCTTCTAAAAATCTCACTCCTTTCATTCCGTATTTCCCACCCACTGTTTTCCAGTCCTATCATTCAGATCACCTTCTATCAACACTAATTCGTCATCATTTTTCCCACCCAATTCCTAAGCAGACTCCTACCTTCTTCACACGTGCTCGCATAAACACAAACTGTCATCACATTTCTTTTTCCTATTTTAACCTTTCTTGTAATTACTCAACGCGTCTTCTCAAACTCCATTCCAATTATGTGTTTTTCCACCAATCTATTGCTAACTACTGTCACAATACGCCCTTTCTTTATTTTCTTTACTCTCCTTTAATCTTTCGTATCTATCTAGGTTTCACCCAACTTCACTACATCCCATTTCTTCACCTCTTCTTATAATCCTCCATCTTTATTCATTAGTTTAGATATGTTTCAACACGCTACTCTCACATGTACTTTCCTTTTCTTCTACCTTCTTTCGCATTTACATCCACTCCCTACCTTTTGCGACAACCCCGTCTCTCCGCCTTCTTCTGCTACTTTTCGGCCACTTTAAACTGTTTTCATCACATCCGCCATTTTACGACTAGTCTGTGCTTTTCCTCTGATCAACCTAGACCTTACCTTTTCACTTATCTCAAATTTTCTTCCTAATCATCCTATATTAATACATTCATACTCCTACTGATTCTGTCTTTCCCTATCCATACTGTATTCACTTTTACTCTTCCACTCCATGTACCCTGCTTCATCACCCACTTTTTTCTTTTTTCATTCTACTTCATATCTTCGTCTATCCTGCTGCCCTGTCATTTAATACTGTCTTCTCTCTGAAGGTATTAATTTTTCCTTCTTTACTTTTAATATATACATACGAGATTTTTCTTCATTCTTGGTTCCCACTCCATATACCTCTTCCACATGCCCTTCCGCCCCATATTCCGCCTTCAGCTGTTCCACGTCTTCTCTTCCTGATTCACTTCCGTTCATGTAGTCACTATATTGTTACTTCGTTTCGTATTCTCCTTTGCTTCCATTTTCCTTCCTATCTCTCTCAATCTTGACTTTTTTGTTTTTGTTTTTAATGTTATTCCTTGCGATGAAAGCAAAAAATACGCGTCCATTTTAAAAATTAATAGTAAAAAATTTGTACATGGGTGCACGGTTATTGTAGTTTTGGATAGAACGGTTAGTTTTTGTTATAGTATAGTCTAGTCAATATGTAGTTTACTTTGAAAAAGGTCCGAATAAGACCAAACTTGGCAATTATCTTCATTGTGGGGCCGTAATCAAACCCCAAGAAAGATTCCATAAATCAGACTCCTTCTAACAAAAGGACGGCAAAATGGCTTCAATAATTTCGGTTTTTGGAAATATTTCATTTCAATTGCACATTAGAGAAAAATTAGTAATATAAAAAGTCGTAGTGCACGCAATTTTCTATCAATTTTATCATTACAAAATGTTTTTGATATCAATAGTTTAATTGTTATGGCAGAGAATAGTAGAGCATTTTTTTGAAATTTGTAAATAATGCCAAATTTTACCGTAAAATATGATATATTGTTATTTTTTATGAAATGTGTGGATTTTCAAAACCAGAAAAATTGCTTAGACTCGACACAAGTTTAAGCGGAGAAGCTAGAAGAAAGGTTGATATGATTTTCGTGACTGCAAAAGATGCAAATGGAAACTGCTCGCAAGACACAAAAATTTGAAGATTTAAGTCAATATAATGAGTTTACCTTCTCTTTAGGAAATATAGCCGGTGCAGACTCCATCTGCATATAACCGCTCAATGGGAAAATTACCTAATTGATCACAATATTCAAGGTCATCGAGCAACTCTCAACGATTTTTCCTCATGGAGAGTGTAATCGTAAAAGATAAAATTAAAAATAAGCAAATCAAATTTATAGAAAAGCGACACAAGTCTTAATACAATTTTTAATAATCCCTTGATAGCCCTTTTCAATTACGGAAACAAGAAAACAAAAATACGTATGTTTGAATATCAATACATATTAGAAATTGCAATAATATAAATTGATTGAAATGATCCTTTATCAGGGCAGCTAAAAATAGAATTTAATTCAACATTAGAAAAAAATATTAAAGTAATGACGATAAATAATATGTGTACTTTATTTTTCAATGTCTGAATAAGCAACGCCAGTCTGATGTTCATAAATAAATGTAATATTTATTTTATGTAATCAGTATATAATACGTAGGAAAAGTTCGCACTTTGGACAAAGTGCAATCATAAGTTACCGAAAATATCTTTAAATTTAAAAGAACAATTAAAATGATATTCCGGGTAAGAGTTCTTCTGTGAAAGAAATACCAACATTAATCAAAAGTAATCCTCTCATTCTGGTTGCAGATTCAAGCACGCCGTTCAATTTTTTTCCTGTTAGCGACCGTTTTTATAAAATTCCTCATCTCGAAACTCCTGCTGCACCTTCTGAAAGATCTCTTTCTGTAGTTGACCTGTTTTTTCGAGCCAGATCCAGGTCCCCTTCCCCCAGACCTCCTCCTACAAAGCGTCCTGCTTCGTCCAGGTCCACGGTTCCTGCTACAAAGCTTCCATCTTGAATTGAACAACTTACATTTATTCGGCTTGTTCCCATTGCGAATCAGCACCGAACATTTGAACTTCGAAGATACACTTTTCCTACCGATAAACAAATTAAAGTCAGAACAGGAAGAAATACATATGGACCGGTGCCATCCCAAGAACAAATTGTATCGTCATCATCCAACGGCTATGTCTATGCAATATTGGAGACTTATAATGTTCTTGCTGGATTCTATAAATGTGTTTACTCTGCTATAAGACGTTGTAAAATGAACATGAAGTTGGGCAGGGTTATCCCATTGACATCAGAAGAAGTCAATTCCACTCCAGTAGGTTTCTATCGCCAAATCATGAGTCATTATAAAGTTGAAGATGTTATATCATTATCGCTTTAACTAAGGACCTTTTTTGAGTTATACTTAATGTTATTAATTTTCAGTAATTATTGTGAACTTTATTAAGTTTGCGTGAATTTTTGTCTGTTTAGTAAACTGTAAGGAACAATGAAAGCCGTAACCGGTTTTGGTGAAAAATTTATGCTATCCGTCAAAATTTGTCATTCAACTTAATTGATAAAAAAAACTCTAAAAATCTTTAGAGCTTTATACTTAATCAAAGTTTAAGTTTCCATACATGTGATTTTCCTTCCCTTAAGGTGATTGCCAAAAATAACACTTCGAGTTCTAGCTATGCTACGACTAAATCACTATTGTAAAATTTAGTTTCTCTAAAACTCAGGTATTTACTTTTAATTATTTTTTAATTATTTATATGTTGATTTGCATTTATTCTATTTTTATTATCATATTTATTTTTTATATAGATTTTAAGACCTTTAAGAAAGTTACGCATGTGTACCGAAACTGTAAGGAGAGGAGGATTTTGAAAGGAGTTTTTTTGTCAAAATAATGAATTTTGAGTTAAACTTGTTTTTTTTGCTCAAATTATTTTATTTTATATGCGGACCGTAAGACATAATAAACTTTCAATTTGAGAAATTGATATTCATCGGCCGAAGAAGTACACTGATCGACGCTATGCAAACCAGAATGTCAGGCTAAAAACGCAAAACTAGAAGTCCTTTCATCTAAGTTTAAGAAAATACAGAGTTTGAAGCTAACAGAAACTTAATTCCAGAATCCACAAAGTCAAGTTCCTGCAAGAACAGAATCTCGTCAAACGACTTTCGCAAAACCAGAAAGTCAACAACCTACAAGAAAAAATATTAGAAGCTACTTTATAGGAGTTGGAAATACCAGTAAGTCAACTGGTTGAAAAATCAAATCAATTAATACAATAAGTTCTTCCTCCAGGTTCTCTAAAGTCTAGCAGTGTCAGATATTCCCTGACAATACCCTATCCATGAACTCGGTATCCTGCTGCGAGTATTCAAGACAAGAATGTTCCTTAAAATATTGATGTATCTCTGTTAAACAGACTTCAATCTGCCTGACTTAGCATCTAATAAACTGTAAAGGTATAATTATAAATTCTAGTAATCTCTTATTAAAAACAGCACCCTTTAAAAAGTCTGTTTTATGAAGAACGTAGAAAAAAGAGAAAAGAAAAAAACTGCACTCACAGATAAGAGCAGACACTTTAGGCGATTAATTGACCTCAGCCTAGAGCAGGATGTGAAAGCATTTCGCCGAGGGTTCTGTTTTACTTAGAACCTATCATTAAAATTAATGGTACATTTGAAACTTTAAATGATTTTTATTCCCCCCTTTTGAATCTTTTTAATTCAAACACAGGAAAGATGTGCAACTTAACAGGATGTAGTTGCAATAATCTCTTACCTCTCGAAAATAATTTCTCTAATTGCCTAATCGCTTTTTGAAATTTTTTGCGGCAATATATACCTTGATAAACCAATAAATATATCATCATGTCCAAAATACAATACTTGATTAGATGTTTTAAATGATACATCATGGTCGATTTTATCTGGATAATATCCAGACTGGAAGGCTGAAATATAGTGTCCATTATAACTTTCAGTTGGCTTCTCCACTTTCTTTGAAACACCCCCTAACATTTATCTTCAGGTATGTTTTTTTTTCACCGGATCTTCATGTTGATTCTCTTCAACCCATAGTGCCGCTTGTTGCAGATCCTCTTAAGATTCGCCACCACAATTCGTTGACTACTTAAATTCTTATGTCTTCCATATTGGATACCGGATTCTGTTCCTTATGTTTTTTCTCAGTCTTTTTCTTCTGTATGGCTTGGAAGCCCCCTATTGAAAGGAAAAATTAGTTTTAATAAAGTAAGTTAAAAAATAATTTAAATATGTTTTTCAGTTTTATTTTGTTATAATAAGAAATTTTGTTGTCTATCTTTTTTTTCGTTCATTTTTTTAAAGAACTTTTTTTCCTTAGAAAGTTTCGTTCATTTTTTTTTAATATTCTATAAAGAATTGTTAAACTTTTTATTAGTGTACAAAACCCTTTTTAAAATTTTTTTTAAACTTAATGCAGCCGCCCAGCCTCACTATCAGAGTGCAATGACAAACCGAGTAGGTGAAAATAAAGAACAATGTATAATCAAAATCTTGTAAGGAAATTATTAAGTTTTTTAATTTTTCATTTTTCAATATATTTGTTGCAATTAAAATAATATTGTCGAAAAATTAATTAAAAAATTTAGGGAATTTGAATCGGTTTTCGGTATTTTTTGGAAGTATAACTTTTGTCTTTTTATTTTTCAGACCTCGTATCGTTTGTCGAAAAATTATTTTTTTTATCTTTATTGTTTTTTACGAATAAAACAAAGACTGCGCATCCTATAATAAATAATTATTTTTAATTTTAAACTTTGTTTTGAATAAACAAGTTTTACCGCATTATTTTTTCGTAGCTTGTGTCATTAGTCCCAGAATTTCATTTTTTAAATATTTTTAATCCAGTTTTCTACGACTAAAAACCAAAACTACAGGTCCTTTTGAAAAATTATCAACAAAAAATTTATAGATATTTTTAGCGTTCGCAATTTTAGTATATTAATTTCTTTTCTCATCGTGCATAATGTGACCACGTAATGAATTTTTTTTATTTTTCATTATTTTTTGCACGATCAAGTTTTTAACTTCTTGACCAAACTACAAAAATTCCTATGATAATCTTGCAGGGCTTTCAGAATTTAAAGTTTTTCTTTTCTTGATATTTTTTATGCTATGCGTTGTTTAGCTTAAAATGTTTATTTTAGTGTTTTTTTGGATTAAGAAAAAATTTTGTTTTTATAGAAAAATTGAAAAGGATAAATTGTTCTAGTTTCTGAGTACTATGAATAACGGCTTTATAAGAATCGTTTTTTCTGAATTAGTGGGTCTCAAAACGTGGAGATATGATGAAAACCGACAGAGTGAAATTTGACATAAAACCAATACCTTCTCATCAGGATGAAAATTAAATCTTAAATAAATTAAGGATTAAGTTATAAAAGTTAATTAGAAAATTATAAGAAATTTAATAACTTATATTTAATCAAGATTAAAAGTCTACTTTAAGCTTGAAGTTAAATCCACCATGTTTTTTTTTTTAGAGCCCTTCTTAGAAATTTTGTCAAAAGCATAAAAAATTCAATAAGGGGTTTAGAAAATACTGTGTTTTAAGAAAAGTCCCTTTGAAAGTTCCAGAAATTAACACTAATGCCTAATACGATCCATAAAAGGGAGAAATGGGTGATTAAAGGATGTTTTAAGAGGGAAGGAAAAGAAAGAGTAAAAAAGGGAAAAAGTAATGGGAAAGGGATGTGGAGGGGAAAAGGAAAAAACTAGGTCGTGCGGATTTCCCTCTGTCTGGAATTCAAGCCGCCCATCCAAAAGATCGCCTTCGGACTGCCGGAGCGCCGTTGGTGTCACTATTGGAAGGAAAGTTAATTCCCAGTCTCCCCCTTTCACCCAAGATCAGGCCCCCGGCCGATAACTATCGGACTCCCGGAGCGCCTTTAGAGATCGATAGGAGAACCGGATCTTAAGAAGAAGGAGGTCGAAAAAACAAAAAACAAAGAAATATTCTTTCAAATTTGCCTTGAAAAGGGCAGGTTCAACCAACTTAAAAGTATTCGCTTTATTGCTTCCAAGATGAAACTGGGAGAGCAGTAAAGCGACAAGTGACAGCGGTGTACGTCCATGTGACTTGGAGGCTCGAAGCCGAGAGACGAGAGTGGCGAAAACGCGTTCCTTTAAGCAGTGGGCGCTTGGGTGCGCGCTGCTACTCCCACCCGGCGGACGCGGAAAAGCGAGCGTGGGAGTCTCGGCCCGAGTTTTCTTCCCACTCCAATCACCGCATTGTCGTCCGCGCCGTCGTCGCTGTCGCCATAAAATAATTTAAAATTTAATACCTAATCTTAATTTTATTATACTATTTTTGTAATTATGATTTCAGCCGTTACTGAATGCAAAAAAATAAAAATTTTATATAATATGTAAAAATTAATTAATTATTACCGAATTAATTAATAATAAAAATAAAATAATACCGCCTAACTAAAGCTATGCGTGGACAAAAAAAGAAAAGAAGCGAAGGTCGTCGTGACGATAGAGGAAAGGAAACCTGACAAAACTTAAAAGTAAAACTTCACGAGCGGAACATGAGGGCTTCCTTTCGTCTGCCGTCCGTTACTGCCAATGGCATACATCATGTCCTTTATTTTTGTGAAAAGAGTCTTTGGGTTGCTTGTTACAAATCTAAGCGAAAATTCTTTAATCCGCTATTTTAGATGCGATATTTTTAAATTTTAAACTTGAATTCCACCTTCGAATTTAGCTACTTCGAAAATTCCTAAGTGTCCAGTTTGATACAAACCAAATCACTTTCTGTGATTTCGATCAGACATTTTGAATTTTGTCTTTTTTTAGACGCGTTTACCGCAGTATCCTAGTATTAAGCTCATAGGTTCAATTTGACCTTGAAAGTCACTTTAAGGTCAATAAAAATTAAACAAGATCCAAACACCTTTGAGATCAGCAGATTTTAAAAAAGTGTGATATCAATAGATGTTATTTTTTTCAACAAGGCACATTTAATCATGACCATGAATTTCTCCTTCACATGTTTGATTTTAAATACATTTTTTAAATTACACGTAAATCTGAATATGTATGCTTTAATCGTTATTCCGTCACAATTGCTGTTTTCGTTAAAGTCTTATTTATGTTTGTATAAAATTGGTAAAATTTTAATCGTAATAGGTACCATATGTTACTACGTGCACATATGGTACACTCCTAAGCGGTCACCTAAAAAGTACGTAAGCTAAATTTCAGCTTGAAAGGAATATAACCTAAGAATATAATAGCAGAACATAATCTTGAAAATGCGGATTCGATTCCCGCCTCGCACTTTGGAAGAGCCTCGGTGGCCCATCCGGTGATCACTAGCCTAGCAAGGGAGTTGTTCATCTTCGGAGAGTCGTGGGACTGGTACTTCTAGAGAAAAAGTTTTTGTAAGTACTTTAGGCTATTGCTCTTGGTGGTTCAGAACCCACCTTAAACTGTAGGTCCCCCTCCCACCACCAAGTAAGTGTCTGGAAGGAGTGTTAAGGAATAGGAAGAAGGTGCAAGAAAAATGTGAACCCTTAGGGGAAACATTAGAAGCTTCCACTAACTATACTGACTTCATCCATAATCAAAATTTTCCTTCCTGCGATCGTCCCTGAAATTAGTAATCCCATTTCCATAAAAATTTCCGCAATTTTGCATTCTGTGACTTCCACGATCATAATAGTTATTTTGATTATATCCACGATAGTCCTGATTTCTATTACAATTATTTTGATCATAAACCGAATTTTCTCTGGGTGAATAATGCTCTTGATAATTTAAAGGCCCTGCTTGGTTCATTAGTTTCCCTTCTCTATAAAATCCGTATTGAAGGTCGCTGCCGAGTTAGAATTTTATACCGTCATTATAAAACTTTATTATAAATTTATTTCGGGAAGTAAACACATTATCGTCTACATCCTGTACAAGATTCCACCATTCTCTGACATTTTCTTCTGAATTTGATCTTATTAAATGAGGAAGATCGCGCCTTCTTACGCCTAAGGCAGTGCGATGCTATTCAACTTCTCCCAAAAATTAATATCAACGATATGCTTTTCTGCGTATTTACCTTGAGCTTCACATGAATCTTTTCAGATTTGATTTGCAATTTTTTGAAAGTTTGATATAATGAAGACCGAAGTCACTCAATTGGAAGATATGAGTAAATACTGGTCGGGTGTTTGAGGAAAAATGAACAGATGCAATTTGGATGCTGCATAGTTCAAACTGGAGACAGCAAGGGCACACAACAGTCCTAAAATGAAACTGACAAACGTCCCAGCTTTAGTTGTTTTAGCAGTCTTCAAAAGGGCAAGCAACTGGAAAACTCCACGAGTGTGCATCATGCGTCAGAAGATGATTAAACATCCAGGTCAGATACAAGGTCTTATGCTACAGGGTACTGCGTATATTTCACCTAAAAAACAAGATTCTCAAAATCCATCTGAATTTCGACCGATAGCATGTCTTCCAACAATTTATAAACGTTTAAGCGTTCTCATTGCAGATGAACCAAGGATAACTAGTACAATTTGCATTACGATAGGTATATTTCAAGAAGACTCCTTCAGTGCACTATAGTTCTGCTGAGCATTGAAGCTACTAAGAAAAACAATAAACAGCATGTCCCGTGAGTCCAGAATTTATGATAGTCAGGATGGTCATCAAGTGACCCATCTTCTGTACTTGGATGACCTGAAGTTGTACGCTAGTTTAACCCAGAAAGTGCAGCAAGTGATCAATGCCACAAAGCAGTTTTCAAATAATAATCACATGGAATTCGGACTAGATAAATGCAGAACATTGCATTTAACTAGAGAGGAATTAGGGACTGCAGAGTTGGAGAACGGGTACGAAAATTAGATAAAGGCAATGACTGCAGGGAAATCATATAAATATTTGGGTATTCTTGAATCACTAGAAGACTTAGATTGATAATAAAGAGTTTTATTTACTTGGCATATAAAATAAAGGCAATCAACACATATGATATCACTGCCATCACGCACTCATTCGAGCTTATCAAATAATCTCACTACGACCTTGAAAATTTAAACAGAATCGCTTGCGTCCAAATGACAAAGCACTGAATTCAAAGCGTTGTAGATGTCAAAAAACTAAGTGACTCACAAGTTATACAGTTGTGAGATCATTTTAACAGCAAACGAAATGTTGCGCTTTATAACACCATATGTAAAGCGGATCTTGACTACACGCCCTTAATTTTTAGTACTCAGATGGGCCCTTGAATATCAGGGCAGAAACCATGGATGAATTAGATAGTAAATGGATAGTGAGGCCATTTATGTGGAGATACCAACGACATCATCCACAACCTTATTGCTGGCTGTCTCATAATGGCTCAGAGATAATATACGTACAGATATAAAAATGTAGCAAGCATTATACAATACCAACTTCCCCTAAACCTAGGACTCGTAAAAGAATAAACAACTTTCTACAGATACATTCAAATGCCCGTTTTAGAAAGCGAAGATTACATCTTGTATTAAGATGTTATTATTCAAATGGATCATTACATCCGGACTACTCAACCGAAAGTTGCATCTATGCATTCCATTGTTATTTCGGCTACAGGCAATGTGCATGCAAGATGCACTGAACA
This sequence comes from Druon quercuslanigerum, assembly GCA_010014905.2. Classification (NCBI taxonomy): domain Eukaryota; kingdom Metazoa; phylum Arthropoda; class Insecta; order Hymenoptera; family Cynipidae; genus Druon; species Druon quercuslanigerum. The sequence goes on along the minus strand of JAAAKG020168211.1, from coordinate 9,157 downwards.
TCTTGAATATTTAGGTGTCAGTAAGGTATTTTCAGTAGCTCAGGAGGCGGTTTTACTCAATAGCTGTCGCATTGTAAGACACTTTCTCGACCTTCAGGAAGCAAGCGACTAAAACCTGTGGAGTTTCTGGTAGCTCTAAGAAAGAATCCAGAGGTGACTGTTGTCACCTCCAATGCTCGTCATTGTATACCAACGTATACCCATCGTAGGAGATTTCGATCATCGTATTAAATTAACTTAAAACATCCGAATTTCATTATTGCTTTGACTTATTCCATGGTTATGATGTATGACCGGATTCGACAGAGTAAAAGTTTGGAATTCGAGAATCAGTCCTAAATTATTTAAAAGATTATTCGAGTTTTTAAGCTTCGTATTTAACATTTCCATAACTTGGACTTATATTCAAATTAATCTTGTCTGATTCATTATCTCTTATTTAAACAATTACCTGTTATTACATCAGAAACTAGTATCTCTATTACAATGATAACGTCAGGAGAAAATTATAACCAAATGTAAATATCTCAGATAAACAAACTTGTCGCTTACAATCTATGAGATAACGACTTTAGGGTACATATATTTTAAACTACCATAATAATCATCAGTTCAATTTTTTATATAAATCGTTATAAATTAATTAATTACTATTTCCTCCAATTGAAAAAGATGATGATTGTCCATTCTCTTGTTTTGTCCTTGGCAGTTTTCCTCATTTCCACTGGTGAATAAAATAATATAATATTTATATAAGTTTAAGTATATTTTCATATTTTTATTTGAATTAGAAGGTACTAGTTTCGTGTACAAAATAAATTTTGCAAATTTCATTAAATGTCGACGTTTAGAGGAGCCCTGGGTCAGAAAATAGTATATCATGCATCTAGGGGGAAAAGTCCCTCTCCCCATTGGCGCATACAATATGTTTTATAATTAGTAGATGATTTACGACATTTTTAGAAATGCAGTCATGATTTAAACCCATATTAGAAATCGAATAAAGGAAGATAATAGAAAATAGTACTAGTAGATTTTATTTTAAACATAAAAATTAGGACTAGAAATAAAACAATTAAATGTTACCAAAAAGGACACAGGAGACGAACAAAAATAATAAGACAAAACTTATTCAACCAAAAAATATCTTAAAATTTGATATGAACTCTTGTGACAAAAATATGTTGAAAATAAAAAAAATTAACTTGATGAAAAAGTGACACAATATAAAAATAAAACTTTATTTAGCAACTTTTATTATAAAAAAATTTTCAATTTGAAAAAAAAAGAAAAGGCTTTGTTTATTGCGTTTACCTCCTCGTGGTGAAATCCGGACAACGACATATAGTATACGGCGGCTAAGAAAGTAGACCCATAACCTACCAATTCATAATTTCAAAAAATTTGAACAATTTTTTGAAATTTTTGGCAAGTATATTAGATCCTAAATCTTAAATTTTGAAAACCTGATAACAGATTCGTAATCAGCGACCCTTAAAACCCTTTTATACGAATGTTCATAAAAATTGAATATTTTCTTGAAATCTTTGGCAGTCATATTGGATCCGCCATATTGAATTTTGGAAATCTGAGAGCAGATTCATAATCAGCGACCTGAAAAACCCCCTATATGCATTTTCATGAAAATTCAAGAATTTTTTGACATTTTTGGCAGTCATATTTGATCCGCCATTTTGAATCTTTAAAAATCTGATAGCAGATTCTCAATAAGCGACGCAAAGAGACTATTTTGCACTAATTTTGATCAAAAATGAAAAATAATTGTTAGTGCAGAAAAAAGTCCCAGAAAAATTGAAAAAATTTATTATTAGAGCTGCCATATTGGATGCCGCCATGTTTAGTTTGAAAAAACTTAAAACTACATTTTGAAGGCTAGAGTACATGGACACTTTTATGCACAAATCAAAAAAATGTACCGATGATTTCGATCCTAAAATTACATATTAAAAATTTTTTTCATTCGACAATTTGTGTTTTTTGTAAAATAAAACAATACAGCTTTTTTAATATGCATTTTTTTGAAATTTTAACTGCAAAAATAGAAATATCAGACAATTTTACGTCGGAAATGTGTAATTTCAATTTTTATTATCACCGATTTAATAATTAATAGAGCAGTTGAAAAAAATCCTAAAAATGTGTCCGGTCAGGACTTAATGGGTTAGTAAAGTTTCCTGTTGAGTTAGCATTATAAGGTTCTGCTCCATGCTAAGTTACCACTGATTGGTAAAAAACCTTATTAACATCGGTCGGTAAACATGCAAGTTTGTAATATTTATATTTCTACCTAAACTTAATTCGGTGAGGTAGGTACTGTTTTACTCTTTGTCGGTAAAATAGGGAGGTCTGTAATTTCATAGTATTGTTTTACCATCTGTCGGTAAAGTGGAGACTCTGGTAGCTCAGAAATCAACCTTACCAATTAGGGGACATGTTAATCAATAACAGATACCGCCACTGTAAATTTAGACAACATTTTATTCCAAAACCAATATTAATTTATACTATAATTCAATAATAATTTTAATTCATAACAATTATACCATTTAAGATAGACGAGCAGGTGCAGAACCTGGTAGGATTTAGACTTTGCTAACATTGAATCGTCTGAATGAGGATTGAAGAATTGCAATCTTACTGCATGTAGGTTCATAGTCAACTCCTAACTGAAACCTTGGCTAAAAATAGGAATTTATATTAAAACCACTACCAAATTTAATATATTTTTAATTTTATTTTTGCTTATCAGGAACGAAAATACGATTCTTTACCGTAAGAAAATTTAATAATCTGTTTTTTTGTTACAGGGTTAAGCTTACAGTTCGATATTTTCCCTGATGCTCCTGTTGGCAGACCTTCGAAATCTTCTGAAAGAATTCGTTTTCCTGAGATTGACCTAAATCACCCTCCTCTCGACACTCCTGTTCGTGACAGGACCAGATCTCCCCGTGCAGAGCCCTCAACTCTTATTAAGTCCATGTTTCCTCCTACAAGGAATGGTTCTGTTAGCATATTTGGATATGGCCTGGGAGAAATTGGACTTCTTCGGCTTATTCCTAAAACAAATCCATCGCGGCATTTCGAAATTAGAAGATATACCTTTCCTACTCATAAACCAATTCAATTGCGTGGAATAGGACGTAACATGTTCAGGCCCATGCCGACCGAAGAGGCAATTGTTTTAACCACATCCACTGACGACGTCATTGCAGTATTGGAAGGTAATTCAATTCTTCGTGGAATATATAATCACCTTGGAAAACGAGTGAGCATAAACATGAGAAGTGGAGCGGTTTTCCCATTGTCCGCAGAATTAGCTAACGAAACTCCATTAGCTCAACGTTTCGTAATATCAAAAAATTTTAGAATAATAAATGTGAAATACGATCTTACACGATAGTAATTATTTTTGAAGCATGCAAAGTTATAAAAAGTCCGTAATTATATTCACTCTCAACATTGTTTTTGATGCGAAGGCTGAAGAAAATGTTCAAAGTTACTGTTAGTAACAAATAAATAGTCCGTGTATTCTGGTTCTCAAGACTTTTATCCTTTTAGAATCACAACTGACACAAGTTTAGACCCTTAACCAAAAGTATCGGAGTGGAGGTAGGTAAACAGTCCTTATTTCTATGTAGTTTTTGTAAAATTCTGTTTGTTTTACTCGAGATGCATTGTAGCTGTTTCTTCCAAAACAAGTTTTGCCAGGTTTAAGAGTATGTCAATTCTGCCAGGCCCAATTAAGCACACGATCGATATAATTCTGGCCTAGAAAAAGTAGCGTAGTTGGTAAAGAAATTGGTTCCGAGAAGTAAATTTTGAAATCATTAGCATAATTGTAGCAGCTGCAATAATGAATTGCACTTGACGGGTCAAGGGTTGAAAAATTTAAACACGAGAGCTGATAGAATAGAGCCCTAAGTAACCCCGCGCTAACAATTTTGAGTGAAGAAAAGTTGCTTAAAGTTTCTTATGATATGGAGGAAGCCGGAACGATAATAATTGCTGTAGTCTTTGTCGGTTTGAGTACCAACCTGTAATTCTGAGCTCATTGTAACACTAAGGCGATGCGTTCCTTGACCAATTCCAGAATAATTTTCAGGGGGGGGGGGCGTTTGGGCCCGAAAGATACAATTTAAAAGCATCCGATTCTATTTGTTTGGATCGATTTGTTAAGTATGATTCAAACCACGCAATTGCAGTAATAGCGACTTTAAAGTTAGTCGTCCCTTTTAGAGAAGCTGCGTTTAGAGGTCGGCCTAAAATCTGCCACGGAGACGGGATTTACAATCTTGGGAATTGGACAAATAATCGCTTTTTTTAAACATCCAGAAAAATCCCAACATGTACAGAAGAGATATAAATAAGAAGAATTGGGAATATTACCGGATTTGACACACACCAAGTTGTTCACTGAAAGAAAAATAATGAACAGCCGATTTGTACTTAGGCGTGATAAGAAATTATTTTCTCAAAAGGTGCCAAATATGTATGTTCTCATTTCTGTTTTGAATTGCATTGAAATTGCATTTTTCGGACCAGTCTATAATTTTTGCTTGCAATGGGTTCCTTATTTTGCAGAATTCAGTTTAAATATCGGGGTCTTTTGTTCCCTTCACGTGTCTGATGCTAACCAATATTGCTGACAAGAAAATGATATCCTTGACATATCCCTAGCATACCTCGGCAGGATATGGGATAACCTGGAAAATGTCTCAAAAATCTCCCAGTATATCCGTCGCATATACAAAGGTTATCTAGATTTTTGCCGAATAAAATATGTAGAATGCCTTAAAACATAATAATATAGAAACCAGAAGATAAATGCAAGGTTACCAATGAGGTATAAGAAATTTAAAAATGCCAATGCTTGACCATTAAGACTATAATTACAGGTTCTATCATAACCCACATTCCTCTGAAAGAAAATTTATTCCTCTGTTCCTTGTTACAGAATTAAGTTCACAGAATCTTAAAGGGGGGAATTGTTTGGACTAATGTCAAGCTGTGATCAAATCGGAAAAATTTGAATCGACAAAGTGGATTAGTTCAAGTCGAAGTATTTTTTGAGCAAAATTATTTTTCCAAAAATATTATTTAAAAATTTAATTATTTGTTAAACATCGTTATAACATACTTAATATTCAATGCCAAAAAAAGAATTTTTTCAAACAAGCAGGATGAATTTTTAACAAAATAGTTTAATTCTCTACCAAAAAGTTAAATTTTTATACAAGCAAAATAAAATTTGTACTGAAGCAGAGAAATTAAAAAGGCGCCTTTTTTTTAAAGTGGAATTTTCAGCTAGAAAAAAGATTTAACTTCATTTTTTAACAACAAAATAATTTTCACAAATAACAGCAGAATTTTTAACAAAATTATCTAATATTAAACCGAACCGTTGCATTTTTATTCAAGAAAGATGAATTTTCTTCTAAAAGAGATGAACGAAAAATATAAAACCTGGAAAAAAAATAGTGAAATTTTTATACAAAGAATATTCGCTTTCATTTTCTAACGTCAAGATAATAATTCTAAACAATAAGTTAATTTTCTGCTGGATAGTAGAATTTTTAACCAAGAAAAATTAAAGTTCTACTAAATCAGATGAATTTTCTAATAAGAATGGCAAATTTTTTACAAATCAGTTCTATTTTTATCCAATGAAGATGCAACATTTCCAATAAAAAAAACTTTTAAATTAAAAGGAAAAATTTTCAGAAAGAATAGACTTTTTCAAAGTTCTCAATTTGTTCATTTTTATCCTAATATGTTCTTGGGACCACACATTACCAAAGGATCGCAGAACTTTAATTTTTTTAATTCTTTCAAATTACATTTCACGCATTGTCTTTTAAATAATTTCATGGGACACTTTTTAAATATTATTAAACCCGAATTTTGTAAGTAAATATTTTTCAAAGCATATGAAAATTGCCGTTTAATTATTTTAAATATTAGTGGAATTTAAAGTCATGCTTTTAAAATTTCCATGGTTTGGGTTGCTACTTAGATAATTAAATTTATCAAAATTTTTTTTCCTAAATTATAATCTACAAATTTGCATTGAGTCTTTATGCTAGGATTTGCATTTTTAGTCTAGATCATGAAAAAATATCCTTATAAGTGAACAAATGAAATTATAAATTATTTATAAATTAATTAAAAAATAAATTATAAGTTAATGAGATTCTCTTAATTAAGAATTTTTTTTAAATTAGGTTGAGTTTAGTTAGTTACAAATTACCTTAATTACTAACTGATATCACTGACAACTTCTTCCAATGTTTGGATTAGACCTCTCTGTTTCAAAACGATAAGTATGCATAGTCCTTTAAATGCCAATAGACCCCCTTTTTAACGCCACACAAATAAGTATCAATTCACAGATGATATATGCATTACTGACTGCTGATGAATTAATATTATTGCCAAAAGAAAATAGTATCTAAGTTTATCGACATCTAGTAAAATAATAATATAAAATTCTCGACCTTCCCGTTTCATCAACGGAGAGTAAAATGGCTGCTTACATGTCCGGCTGATGATAAAATGATAATATGAAGATGACCGACCTTCCTGTTTTACCAGCTATTTGTCAAATTTACGACTTACGTGTTTTACCGATAGATGGTAATAAGCTATTTTACTGTTCGATAGTAGTTTAGTATTAAAGAGAACCTGGTCATTTTAACACAGAGAAAGTAGACATCAAAAGCCTCACATTTTTACTGACCTAGCATGTAACAGAATAACCTAGAATGCGAATTAGCTTTCAGAATTGCTGCAACACGTTGTACTTGAACACTAACCTAAAAGAATTCAATAAAATGATATAAAATTGGGGTATATTGCCTTGAAGGCTGATTATTTTGTAAACTCTATATCACTAGAGTCTCATTTTTACGTGATCAACCTTCAACTTACCTAACCTTATCAAAACTTATCTAAACTATCCTTACCTGGCAGCATATAACCCTTACCTTCAATCACAGATGCTATTATTCCGTCGAAAAGGTAAATGTTAAGAAAGAAGTCGTTGTTATCAGTGTCGGGAAATTCTCATTAACGTTCAAAATTTGCTTTTAAGGTCATCATTTGTGAAGCTTACTTGATAACTTGTGTTTTAAAAGTTTACGTATTTTACTATTACTTTGAGATCTTCCCTTCTTTGAGTTGCTGCTTCAACGATCACAATTAGGAAACCTGCTTAAAATATTTCCATGATGAAGCTGCCCATGTTATTAGCGTTGCAGTTCACTACCTGAAGTTTACAATTTTTTTTTCCTTTTCTGATAAAATCTAATTTGACACGTCAAAGTCATTAACTAAGTCGTGCAAGTTTGAAGAGCCCAAAGTCTTTTTTCTTGTAGTATGAAATTCGGTAAAGACGATTAGGGTTAAGTGTGCACATAAGTTTGCGGGGTAAGAGCGCGCATATTTCAATGTATACTTTTACCCCAACTGCGACGTTCTTTGTAAATTAAAACTTTTTTCTGTTTGTTTCAGGTTGAAGACACATATCCTGTAAAAAATAAAATGCCTCGAAATTATAAGCGGAAGGCTTCAGAAAGATGCATTGTTACTAGCAATCAATTTGATGCTGCTAAAAGATTAATAGCTGAAGGGTTAAGTAAGAGAAAGGTAACAGAACAAGTTGGAATGAAAGAAAGTAATCTCATGAAACGGTTCAAATCTGATTCTACTGCATCCAAGTTATGGAGATTTTCTCCAAAATTCACCAGTGAAGAAGAAACCGATATGTATAATTATTTAAAAAGATGTGATAATCTCTATTAGGGCCTTAATATGACGTCCTTCAGGACACTTATTTACGATTATGCTGAAATAAATCATATTCTTCACCGTTTCAATCAAACACCAAAAATGGCAGGGCGTGACTGGGTGTATGGTTTTTTAAAAAGACACCCTGATTTAAAATTACGACAACCCACGCAAACTAGTATAGCTAAATAATTTACAGAGTATCTCTGATAAATATAAATTTCTGCCTAGTCGAATTGTTAACATGGATGAAAGTGGCATAAATACTGTACCAAAGAAAATTTCTAAGATTATTTCAATTAAAGGTAAGAAGTTGGTAGGTGAAATAGTTTTAGCTGAAAGAGGTCAAACTATTACACTTGTTTGCGCTATAAGTGCTACATAAGTTACGCTCCACCAGCTTTTATATTTCCTCGTAAAAAATGAAGGGTTACTCAATGAATAATGCACCCTCGGGCAGTATTGGAATGGTTTCTGATTCTGGTTTTATAAATACAAATCTGTTCATGGAATATCTTCACCATTTCAAAGACAATGTAAAGCCCACTAAAGAGAATCCAGTGCTGTTGATATTAGACAATCACAGTACCCACATTTTCTTGGCTGCAGTCAATTATTGTCGCGACAATGTCATCCATTTACTCACACTTACACCGCACAATAGTCACAAGATGCAACCTTTAGATCGCGGATTTTTCGGACCATTAAAACTTAAATTCGCTTACGAGTATGACAAATGGTTAAGTGCTAATCCGGGACGTGTCATTGTACAAACAGAGGTGGCCCATCTGGTTAATGAGGCCTTTTAGAAAGTTGCAACAGTTAATAATGCCTGATATTAATTTTCCATCTACGTCATCTGCGCAAAATATTACGCAGAACTTCACAGCTATTACATTTGCTGCACTTTCAGCACCAGAATCATTGCCAAGTACTTCTTATGCTTCAATAGCATCAGAGCCTATACCGAGTACGTCTTTTGCTGTATCATCCGGAGTTCCAGTATCAGAGTTATCTTCTGAAACGTTTTCAAGATCATCTACGTTACCGAATTTATCGCACTCAAGCACTGTAACAGACCTGGCTTCAGCTGCAGTGACTACACCTTTAGCTCCTTCATCAGCTGTAGATACACGTTCTAATGAATTCACGCCGCTATCATCTATAAAACCGTTTCCAAAAGCAACAGTACAAAATAGACAAAGGAAAGGTAAGAAATCAATTATTGCTACTGATAGCCCTTTTAAAGCCTGTAAAAGTAAAACTACTAAAAATACTAAGAACAAAATACAGAAGAATCGCACTACCAAAGAGAAGACGGCTAAGATTAAGGCTAATGAAAGAAAAGAAG
>JAAAKG020168210.1:0-54203 GCA_010014905.2 Druon quercuslanigerum | reverse complement strand
ATATAATGCACGACTTTTAATTACAAATATCCTTATGACCCGAATGCCAATATAAACAAATTTTCAAAATAAAACTTTCTTTGAAGATTCATCAATTTTGTTGAAGTCATCCCTTTTGGCTGTAAATTTATTTGTTTCGTTGAAAATTTTTTTTCAGGTTAAAATTTTCGTAAAAAATTTACTTTGTGTTTGAAACTAATATTTCAATTTTGAAAAATCAAACTACATTTTTTTGTATGCAAATTCAAATATATTTTTTGAAAATTTGTATTTTCTATTTCAAACATTATTTGTTTGAGTGAACATTTAATCTTTCTTGTATTAAAATCCAACTGTTTGGTTGAAAATAAATCTTCCATGCTTAAAACCAAAATCTCTCGAGAAATCATTTTTCTTCGAAAATTTATATTTTTAGTAGAAAATTTATGTCTTTGGTTGATTGCTTAACTATTTTCTTGAAAACTGATCCTTTTTTCTTAAAAATTAAACAGCGCGAGTATAAAAAAATTATTTTGTTGTGATTTTTTAAAATAGAATTTTATCTCTTGGGTCAAAATTTAATTATTTTGTTGAAAATTATTTTTTATCGCTAAAATTTTAATTTTTGTACAGAAAATTAGTCTTTTGGCCTAAAGATTTAACAATTTAGGATAAAATTTTTTTCTTTCATGACTGAAAAATCTTTCATCAATGAAAATTCGTTTTTCTAGTAAAACATTAATTTTTTCTAAATGTAGCTTCATTTTTCTTGGTTGAAGTTCAATTATTTTTCAAAATTGTATTTGCTTTGTTTAAAATTTAAGTATTTTAAAAAAAAAAGTATATGTTATGGAAGAAAAATAATTTTTTTTTTAAACACATAAGTAAAATTGAAAATGTCTATTTTGTATCTGAAATTTTGTTCAATTCCATTTATAAACGTTTCTATTTTAAAAATATTACAAGATAAAAACGCTGGTATTTAAATTTGCATAGTCAGCAAAAATTAAAAATTGTTTTAACATAAATCTCAGAATTTTGAAAATGAAGGTTGAATCCTGAAAAACATATTTCAAACACAAAAAAAAATTTATTTTTCTCAAGACAAGTTAGCTTATTATTTCTGGAAACTATAAATTACGTGCAGCAGCGGGGGGGAGGCAGAAATATTTATTTACAGTTCCTTACAGGATTAATGGAGAATTTTATTTATACAGAAATTGTTAGATTTGCAGAACTAAAAAGTAAAATAAGTAAAATTAAAAACGGAAATTTATTTTCCTCAATCCAAATCGTGCTCACAGAAAAAGTACAAAAAAGGGATAACCACGTGACATTCGCGGTTGATCATGTATATACCAATCTTTTGTTTGCAGCCCTTTTAAAATTAAAGGTCAACACATCAACAACTGTAATTTGGTGATTGTGAATTCTCTTTAGTTAAAGCTCCTTCGCCTTTTACACAGCTACTTAAAAAACCTATTAATTCATATTATATTGTCTTGTTTTCGTATTTGAAAAAAGGTAGCATCCTATAAAAAAATAAAATTTTGTTATTGAACATTTTATTGCAATTTGTGCCCTTTTCCATAAATTTAATTTTTTTATTTTCAATGTAATTTTTTACGATTCGAACCAAAAATACGCATCCCAGCGCGTAAGCGGTTCTGAGAAAATTTTTTAATATAATTTAGGCGATAAATTATGTTAAATAAAATGTTAGTGAAGCTTGTGCCCTTTTCCCAAAAAGTAAATTTTTTTATTTTTATTATATTTGTGTAACAAAAGCCTAAATATAATTTGTATATCTCTTGTCTCCTTTTTCCAAAAGTTAAAAAATTTGTTTAAATTTATTTTTTACGAATAAAAAAAATCTAACCCCCCTGTGCAAAAATTATTATTAAAAAAATTGTCCACCTTTTTTGGCTAAACAACTTTGATATATTTATTTGTTGTGCCTTTTGTATTCGTTTTTTTAAAGCTGGTGTCGTTTGTCCAAAAATTTAATTTCTTTATTTACAATTTTTTATTATTCAAATTAAAATTATGCTTTTATTTAAAAATAATAAATACAAAATTTTTAGACATTTTTTGGTTTAAAAAACTTATATCTAATTGCTTCTTAATACAGGACACTTTGTAATGGTAAAATTTTCGAAAAATTTTATTTTTATCATTAATTTTTAAGAAAAAAATCTTTTTTCTATTTTTAAAGATAACTTTTTAACAAAATAATTCAATTTTTAACCTAAAACGATAAATTTTCAACAAAAAAGTGTCATAGTATATATTTTAATCAAAAAATTAATTTTCTACCAAATTAAATTTTCAATAAAACAATTGAATTTTCAACCCAAAAGTATGACTTTTTAACAAAATAGTTTAATTTTCAACCAAGCAGTTGCATTTTTGTCTGAAAAAAATGAAATATTTCTCAAAACGTAGTAAATTTTTTATTAAAAAAAAAAAAAAACAAATAGTTAAATTTTAATTTTTATTTAAATAAAAAGTGTGACTTTTTAACAAAATTGTCGAATTTGCAAGCAAATATTTGCATTTTTATTTAAGAAAGATAAAATTTCTTTTAAAACATTTAAATTTTAAAAAAAATAAAGGAAATAGTTACATTTTTATTCAAAGAAGATTCAAGTTCAATTTTTACCAACAAAATAAGAATTGTAGACAATAAGTTAATTTTATGCTAAATAGTCGAATTTTAATCAAAAATACAAATTTTCAAAAGTTAGTTGAATTTTCATACAAAAAAGATTTCCGTAGAAATTTGCACAGAAAAATACGAAATTAAAAAAAATGTAAATTTTCTAGAAAATAGTTGTATTTAACTTTTTAGTTAAAAGAATAAATTTATTTTATTGATTTTATTTTATTCAGTTTTATATTATTAAAATTATTTATATGCATTAATATTGATATAACTGTATTTTTATTGTCTGGTTTTATAACTAAAAAAAAGTATGCATCCCATGAAAAAACAATTTTGTTAATTAATATTTTATTTCACCTTGTATCGTTTTTCCAAGAAATTAGTTAGTTTATCTTCAATAATATATTTTATGCTTTAAAAAAATACGTATCCTACAAAAACATAATGAATAAAAAATTTTTAGATCTTTTTTTGTTCCATAATTTTGGTCTATTCATGTTTTTTCCTATTTTGTGTTATTAATGAAAAAAAAAATTTTTAATTTTAAATGTCGTTTCTACGAATAAAACAAAAACTACTCATTCTATTAAAAAAGGATTAATAAAAAATATAATGATACATTTTTGGATGTAAAATTTCTGTCTCGCAATTTTTTTCATACCTTGTGTCGTTTTTCCAACAATTAAATTTTTTTTATTTTTCATGTTATTTTTCCCTATTGAAATAAAAACTACCTCTCGTATCAAAAAACGGTTAATAAAATTCTTTTAGCTATTCTATCAATGAACAAATTTGGTTTAGTTACTTTTTTTTGGCTTGTGCCGTTAGTCCAAAAATTTAATTTTTATATTTTTATTTATAATTTATGCATTATATTTTGGAAAAAAGATACTGGATACAAATTTTCCAGGATCCTACCCAAATAATATTCCCTTAATATTTTGGGTTAAAATTTTAATGGATTTTTGAGGCCTTTCTTAAATGAATGTTCTCTCAGACTCTCCTGCCAGGCAATATTCTCCTGTCAGGTCATCTCCTCCTGCAGAGTCTTCTTTTCGTGACAGGTCCAGCACTCTTTCTGCTGAGCTTCCTTTTCCTGACGTACTTTGGTTAAGAATTCCCACTTCAGAAAAAATTACCACTAAGAATCTGAATACATAATTCTTGCACATGAAATAAAAAAAAAATAAAAAAAACATGGAAAACCGCATGGTGACTCTATTGACCCATTCTGAAATAAGGGAAACTCCAGTGGCCCCTTTGACAAGAGCTAAATGATTTAAAGAAAAAGAATTTTAACCGTATTGATCCACACCATTACATCGAATACAAGAAAGCAAAACTAAAATATACAATTACTTGTGAACCAAAGTCATCTTACAAAGTTATGGTAACTTTAAATATTGCTAATAATAATAAAAAGTCACGTTAGTATGGTTTCTAAAGCCTAATTCTTTTTTCAATGTCCCACTAAATATTATAAAGAAATTCATAAAAAAAAAGTTATGGTTAAATTCCTAACGCACCTGCCTTTGAAGCCTAATACTTCAGCCAAAAAAAAAATACTACCGCAATAACAAAATAGTAATTAAAAATCTCAAAGTGTTCTGCGTGTACAAGCTTAAAAACCTTATTGTAAAAAAAATGTTGGGCTTTTCTGAATAATTGCAAATAACAAATTTGAGAAATAATTAAAATTGTTGCTCAAAATAACAAAAATGTGCAACTTCACTACCTTCAGTGCTAATAAAGATATTAGAGCGATTCAAACAACATAAACAATAAAACTTTTCAAATTTACCACTAGCATTCATGACATACCAAGATGATATAAAAAAATTATATTTTATTTCTTGTTGCAGAGTTAAGTTTACAATTCGAATGTTTACCTAATGGTGCCCCTATTCCGATTGTTCCTCTTGGCAGAAAATCTTCTTCTGAGAGTCAGCTTTCTCCTGCCAGGTCTAAATTCCCTGCTAGGTCTAATTTCCCTGCCAGGTCTACTTCTCCTGCTAGGTCTACTTCTCCTGCCAGGTATATCTCTCCTGTTGAGCCTACTCTTCGTGCCAGATCCAGATCACCACATGCTACCTGCAAAGCTTCATCTGCATGGCTACATTCTTCTGACGTACTTGGATATGGAGCTGACCAATTTCAATTTATACGGATTACTCCCTACAGAAACCCGCACAGGGTGTTCGAACTTCGAAGATACACTTTTTCTGCTCATATGCCAATTAGAATACTCCTAAAGCGGCATATCTATATGCCCATGCCAGACGAAGAACAAATTGTTTTATCAACATTCGATGGTGACATCTTTGCAATACTGGAAAATGATGTGTTTTTTTCTGGCATATACACATATACTTCTCGTAATAAAAATAAAGTGCGGGCAAAGATAAACATAGAAAGCGACACTATTGTCCCATTGACCCCTGCTGAAATCGCGGAATCTCCAGTAGGCTCCTTACGCAAAATCTGCTTATATTATAAAGTGGAATGTATAAACCACAATCCTCGACAGCATTAATTAAATTGCAAAAAATTACACAATTTTGGTTAATTCTTCTTTTTTCTATCTTTCATAATTTGACCGGAAAAATCAATTATTGATTTTTATTATTTTTTGTATGATCAATATTTGAATTTTAGATTTTTCAAGAAAGTTCACAAAGTTCTAAGATAATGTTGTCGTTCCTTATCTTCGTTTTTTTTTAAATCTGAAAATGATATACTTCTATTAATTTTTTTTATTAAGAAAGTCACAGGAATCCTTTTTTGTATTCTCGTGTGCTATACATAGCCGTACTTGAAATTTCAAATATTGAAAAAAGTGGTTCCAACAATTTTGAAAATGCTCTTTTTAGATGTGTGTCGAAATACAATCAAAGCACCAAACGTGGTGATCTGATCAGGACCTGTGATTTAAAATTCGGAAAACTCTAATACTTTTTCAATCATAATTTATGATAATGTGAAAACTATGAAACATATATACAAATGTAACGAATCTTCAAAATTTGAATCCACCAAAGTTCAAGCGATTTTTTTCAAGAAACAAACTTCTAGGCATTTAAAAAATATTATCATTGTATAAATAAAAATAAATCAAAAAGAATGAAACGTTTGTTTGAAGACATACGGTTTTTAATAAATGATATCCTTGAATGCTTTAAACTTTTTTTATTAACAATAATCTTTTCTTTTTAAAAAAAATACCATCAGTAACGTCAGCTGCCGTAAAAAATTAAACTTTGTAAATTGTGACATAGCTCTCTTCCTTTGCTGAGACAAAATAAGACAGATTTATAAAATATAAATATAATTATCTTAGAAGGACACGTTGAACGCCTTTGAGATAAATGGTATAAAATGTATCATATAATCTTATAAAGCAAGAGAAAAATCAGTAATTGGATACTTAATCAAATTCTTTATTAACGCTAGCATCAGTTTCGTTCATAATTGCAAAAATGGGAATCGACTATACTTCGGTCTTCACCTTGATCGTCATCTTTAATTTTATTGGTGAATAAAATATTATAAGTTATCTATAATCTTGAAAACGTTTTTAAGCTTTACGTAAATTACAAATTGTAGCTGTATTTTATTAAGTTATAAATCAATACGAATTCATTATTTCATTTAGGAGGATAGGAGAATGCTCGTGGTATAAAAAAATGACATTTGAAAAGCTTTTCTATTGTTACGGAATTGTTTCGAATTTCAAATATAAAAAGTACGTCGAGTTAAAGTGGGACCCGAAATTTATCCTCCTTGACCCGAATCATTCTCAAATAATAAGTTAAATTAAGGTATACCAGGTGATAATATACAAGTGCAAACACGTAAAAATTTGACGTGGAAGTTTGTCTGATGTTGCAAAAAAAGGCTAACTCGCAATTTAAGTCAATGTTCAATTGTACCGCTGATAAAATTCTATTTGGTTTCATAGTCCTCCCAGTAATCGGTTATTACCAAAACAATAACTTCCTGAAATAGTTTGTGCTATTTTTACTATTCTTGTAAGAAAAACATATTAAGCAAAACTTTTTCAGAATCCTTCCCAAATAATATTACTTGGAAAATGCTGATCTAGCTTTAAATTAATTTTCTAAGGTAATCTTTCCTTAACGCACGCAGACATTGCAATTTTCGGCAAGCAGTTCCCCTTTTTCTTCTTGCAGAATTCAGTTCACAGTTTGACTGTTTACCTAATAGCGCATATTTCTGGTGTGCCTAGTAATATCACATCTTCTTCTAAGATAAAAGATCCTCCTGCCTGGTGTCTTTCTTCTGCCGAGCCTTAGGTTGACCCTGTTCCTAATGTTTCTCGTAGCATCGCATCTTCTTCTTCTTCTTTCTTGAAAAATTCTCCTGCCAGGTGTCTTCCTCCTGTCAGGTATCGTCCTCCTGCCAGGACTCTTTCTCCTGCCAGGTCTCTTCCTCCTGCCAGATCTCATTAGATTAGATTAGATCTCCTGATCCTGCCGAATTTTTTCCTCGTAAGAGGTCCAAGTCTCCTCCTGCTAACCGTCCCTTTTTTCAAACACTTGGATATGGAATTGAGAAATTAAAATTTATTCAGCTGATTTCCACTAAAAATCCTAACAGCCTATATGAACTTCGAAGATACTCTTTTTCGGCAGATAAGCCCAAGACCAAACTGTATTATCAGCGTTTGCTGGTGACGTCTTTGCAATATTGCAAAGTTATAATCTTGTTGCTGGAATATATACAAAAAATTCATACGCACGAAATAAAAGAAGGGCAAAAATAAACATGGAAAGCGGCAGGTTTACCCTATCGACTCCAGCTGAAGTTAAAGAAACTCGAGTAGGCTCCTGGCAGAACATTTTACGTAATTTTAATATAGTTTATTTAAACCAAAATTCTTCACTCAATTATTTTAATTTGAAAAAATTTTTCGTTTTCTCATTTACTCGCGAAATCATTATAGTTTTTATAAAAATTCTTATAAGGTCACAGTGAATTATTTTATTTTTCCTGTATGAAGGGGAGATCAACCTGACATAAATAATAAAAAGACCACTGCTTTAGAAAATTTTTTACAAAATGTATACTTTCAATTGAAATCACTTTATTGAGCAAATAACATGTGAAACTATTATTATTTCACGAAAACTGAAAAAGTACCGATTCGTGTCACAAACCAATTTATTTAAAATTAATTAATTATATATATATATATAGCTGAACTAAACCAGAAAGAATTTTTGGTCGAAGGAAGGTGAAACTTTGATTACCATAAGTTATGAAAAAATTCAGAAATTTCCGGTAAATTTATATTTTACGGAAAATTTAAGATACCCAAAGATTTTTGGGAGAAATCCAAAAATGTCCGGAAATTCCTGGTAAATTTACAGAGGACTCCGTACTTATATCAAAAAAAAGATTAGTATGTCACATATTTTTTAGCAGATTCATTTAGCTCAAATAGAATTTTTCTATAAAATCACTGTTTTCTAGAATTGGTAATTAGTTTAGAAAAATAGGGTATAGCAGGTTTAGAAACACACTATTCTTATTTTCAATATTTTTTTCTGAATGAAATAAAAAAGATAAAACGCCATAAGTATAGAAAAATATACGCAATAATAAATAATATGTAGTGCCTTGATTTTCTTCATTCTAGCATAAAATTATATGGATTTGATCATTATATTCTAAAATTTTAACAAGACCAATATTTTTTTTTTAATTTTATAAGACCAGTAGAATGAAAAAAATTAACTTGTATATGTCACTTTAATATTCTGAAGGATGCGAATATTTAAGGTACATATCTGGGGATCTTATCTGTCTCCATAAATTTTTTCAGTTTATAATCTGCTGATCCATAGCAGATAACTCTCTTCTTCTAGCCATATATTTTTAAATAAAAGTTACAAATTTTTTATATTACTTAAGTTTGTCTCTAGTTTAGGTGTCTTTATTTTGTAAGTTCAAAGTTAAAAATCAAATTATAACTGTTTATTCTTAAATTTTATATAATGATAAAAAAGTTACAATAACAACAACTAGGGTAAAACTGAAACTCCGTGAAAAGCGAAAAATGTTTACTTCTTTTGTTCGTACAGAATTCCTTAAAATCTTTTTTAAATTAACATTCATTTATTTAACTCTAAAATTTTTGTCGAAATAGTATTACAAAAAGTCGCTTCATGCTTCCCAACGTGGCCTTGGTTGACGTAACCAAATTTCTTTTCTTGAAAGATTTATGAAATATAAATATCTCTATCTCAGAAAAACAAGATTATTGCCTACACTTTATGAGGTAATTAATACTGCATATAGCATATAACAAAGCGAAGCAATAAAATAAACCCTAGTTAAACTGTAGCCAGATTTTGCTTTTACGCATCAATCAGTTTTTCCCCGAATTACAAAAATGTGGATCGTTTATTATACTATATTCTTCACCTTTATGGCCATTTTAAATTATATTGGTAAGTATAATATTATATTTTAGTGTTCTGAATGAATACGCATTATTCAAGAATTCATTCAGGAGGAATTTATTCGTTTTTCTGAGTTCTTATTTCCAAAATACATTAAAAATATAAATAACAGACACAGGCGGGTTCAAAACTCGAGCAACTTCAGACTGATTCTGGAATTAAAAAAATTCTTCCAGATGCGTGCTGTTTTTTTCTGCTCTACCAAAATTCCAGTGCGTCTATACATTATGTAAAAATACATAAAAAATATAACTTTTTCAATTTCTTGACTAGAGTTCATGATACAGCAATATGTTAAAATAAATGCTTTGTTTCATTTTGTAGCGTTAAGTTCACAGTTTGAGTGTTTACCAAATGGCGCGCCTATCCCGGTTATTCCTCGTGGCATTCCATCTTCTTCTTCTTCTGCCAGACAAAATACTCTTGCCAGGTCCAATTCGCCTGTTGAAGATCACGTGCGTGTTAGGTCCAGATCTCCTCGACCTGCCTGTACAGCTCCAACTACCAGGCTACCTTTGACTAACGTACTTGGATATGGATTTGACCAGCTTCACCTTATACGGATTGCTAATCGTAGAAATCCGAATCAGGTATTTGCGCTTCGAAGATACACTTTTCCTGCTGATGAAAAAATTGAAATACTCGTCAGAAGGAACATCTATGGGCCAGTGCCAACAGAAGAACAAATTGTGTTATCAACATTCAATCGTGATGTCATTGCAATATTAGAGAATAACCTTTTTTTCTCTGGAATATATAAATATAATTATCGCACTAAAAATAAAGCACGGGCAAAAATTAACATGGAAAGCGGAGAGATTAGCTCATTGACGCCAACTGAAATCGGTGAATCACCAGTAGGTTCATTGAGAAAAATCTCCGTTTATTATGAGGTATTTTGTTTAAACCCCAGTTGTCTGCACTTTCCATTTAATTAGAAAAGAATTTAGAAAAATAAATTTAATCTGAAGTAATCTTGAAATGTTACAAGTAACTTGCAATGTTGCAAAACAATAATAAAAATTAATCTATTATTGTTCCCATGGCTTTAATCTTTTTTCAATATCCTATCTATTCCTTTTCGGAAACAAATGACAAAAGTTCCTTTTCATTACCTCATGTAAATATTATGTGAGAAAAATGTTATAGTTTAATCATTTTTTCTATACGGCGCCACTTTACAATCTAAGGCGCTTGAAAAACAATATTTTGTTTTCAAGAGCGGAAAAAACGAAGTTTATGATGAGCATGAGTGCACCAAAGGAGAGCCAAAAACAAACCGTAAATTCCTGGTAAATTCATAAAGGACATTGTATGGAATGTATCGAGTACATCCATTAAGGTCAAAATCCATTTTGACTTTTTTCATAAAATAAGAATTTATCGAATTTATTCATATGACGAAATTTTTTCCGAATAACTAATATCCAATAGTACAAAACGCCAATTTCCTTAATTAAAAAATAAAAATTCTACTTTTCAAGCTCAACGATGTTAAAGTAAAAAATCTAAGCTGACCGTCTAGAATGATTTCCTAACAAAACTGTTAAATTTGAAAGAAATTAGTAAAATTTTCAATTAAGTAATGAAATTTTTAACCACAAAAGATGAATCGCGAAACAAAAATTGTTCGATTTTCAACCAGGGGTGAATTTTCAACTTAAATGAATTATTATAAAATGAAATTGATTAACTTTTTAATTAAAAAAACTAATTAACACCCAAAAAGTATTTAACTATTAAAGAATTATTTCTTTGTTTAGAAAATTTTGAAGATCAGGTTTGAGAAGGATTCCAATTTTCCTGTACTATGCTAATTCCTATACCCTTCCTCGAATTTAATATGATTTCTACTACACAAAAGCATTTTTCGAAAACTAGCCGCCCAAATTTGAATACTGAAAATTAAAAAATAGCCTAAAAACAATAAAAATATTTGGGAGCTGAATTTAAAAATGTAACTTAAAAGAAGCAAATTTTGCAATTAGTGTTATTAAAACAAATTCTAACTGGTTACCAAGTCGTTACTTAATTACAGGAGCTATTTCTTTAATGCTTTCAATGTCAAAAAGAAATGTCAAAAAATTTAGAAATACCTTTCATTTATTTCTGATAGTTTTTTTCCTTAACAAAATATTAGATCAAACTTTATAGGGATCAAAAAATAAATAAAATAATAAACAATCTGTAGTAACCTAATTTTTTTTGTAGCATCATATCCTACAATATTCATGGATGCTAATTTTTTAACGTGTTTTATCTGTCTCTAAAAAATTTCACATTCTTTTATTTGCTGATTCGTTAAAGATAATTCTTATCTAATAGGACCGTCTGTAAATTGCCCAATACTAAGAAATAAAAATTGACTTAAAATTTTGCTTTTTGTAATTTTAACCACTTATACTAATAAAAAATTATGCTACTAAAAAATGTATGTTTCATTTCAATTCTGCATGCAAAAATCTTCAATTTGAGCTATGTCCCTAGAATTCTGGATTATAAGAAAAGCTTCCGGCATATGGATCTCTGTAACGAAATTTCCCTTATTTTATTATTTTTCCGTTTTTAGCCACTAATATAAAAAAAGGAAACTGGAACATAGAAAATTTTCTCATTTTCTTACTTTTCCGTTTTACAACCGATAATATCACGAAGAGAAAACTGGAATATAGCATAGAAAAACTAAAAATTAAAAACATTTTCAACCACCTTTAATGTATTCTAAAAAAATTGGCTGGACCAATTATTGACAATCAACAGATTTTATTCTACTTTTAAGTACACCAGGAGAAGGAATCTTTGCAGGCAACCTAGAAGAGGAATTTTTTATTTATATTAGAAACATCCTTACTTTATAATATGCTGCAACAAAGAATTGTTTTGTTCACAAGAAAAAGAATTCAGTGAGGAAATAGATTTTGCTTAATAAAAATCAAAGATTTCTGCAGTTAACAAATCATGATGACAAATAAGAATACAAAATAAAATTATTTGTGTGAGTAAAATTAGAGTTGATTTGATTAGGTAAGGTTCCAACTTTATATGAAAGAGATGCACTGAGACGTTTAGAGGCTAATAATGTATTTGTTTTTAAAAACTTATTTAGAAAATTACCAATCAACTTTTCTCAAAAGTACAGATATTTATATTCAGTGCACTTTTTCCTAATGGGAGCGTGCATTAATTTTGAGGGATTTCTAAGAGATGGCGTTACTTGTACTATATCTCATCGAGGTATGTCGTTACTACATGCATGTCAAAGCCCCATCATGAGGGCTTAGTTTTCGTTACGAATCGTTTTACTAAACTGTTCTGGTTTCGAAAATTTAAAAGTTGCAATTTCGAGACGGAGGGAAAAGAACGTCCAGGCTATCCGAAAAATATTGAGATTGAGAAATGGGAGACGTTTCTCAGCGAAGATTTGCGTCAATTGCAATATAAATTTGCAGAATCATTAGCATCTATTCGTTTATTTATTTCTAGAGGCTTACCAAGCCATGACTCATCTCTGTCTAAGCATCAATTCACTTCTTATGAAGATGCTAAAAAATGGGTCGATTCGTGGATAGCTTCAAAAGAGGAGTTGCTTCTTCAATGTGGTATTCATATGCTGTCAGAAAGATGGGCAAAAGTGGTGGCTAGTCATGGACAATACTGGTAAGCATTTCTTTTTAAATAAACCCGCAATTTTACCAAAAATATCTCTCAAACTTAATGCACGCTTCCAATATTTTTCAAAGCAAAATTAACATCCAGGCATTTCAATGCATACTGAATTATTACAAGATGCCATTTCTGATCAAGTGATGGCGACAGAATCTACCAATACCTATTTGTGCAAAATCGGAAATTATTCCAATGAATAGAAGTATAATCACTTCCACTTTGAACACGGATTATTAATATTAAGAAGCGAATCTAGATGAAGTTGGTTTGTTGAAGCAGGCATCTAGGGATTAGCAGTCATTTAAATCGGGAAAAAACTACACTTTTGCTATATCCAATTTCTGAAAATAAATAAATGAATGTCAAGCATTACTTTTTATTTAATACAGTTATTAAACATTGTTTGTTCATGATTTTAGTAATTAATAAAATAAATTCCAAGAACTAGATGCGTCAAAGTTTTGGAGAATTTTTTCGTCTAGAAGATGAGATTCTGTTTATTGCACCCTATCATTTTAATTGTTGAAATAAGTATAATGATAAGAAGAAAGAGATACGAATCATCAGTTTGTTCACAAGCGCAAATTTAAAAGCAAATATTTTTAACAAAACGAGGTTCGTTCTATTTTTATATACCTAAAGAAAGACCTTCGGAGAGACATCTAAAATACTTGTAAATGGTTCAATAAATGTCATGTTTGAATTCAGACTTGTATCGCAGCTCTATTAAAAGAAATCGCTTCATGTAGCCTAAATTAGTCTTGGTTGAGTTAACCAATAAGAACTGATTCATAAAATATAAACCTGATTATCTATGAAGGACAAGGATGACGCACATACTTTATAAGATAACGACTATAGTATACATTAAATAATCTGATGCGCAAAATAATAATCCCTACTTATACAGTGAACCAAATTCAGCATAAACGCATTATTAATTTTTCGCTCTAATTGCAAAAATGGGAATCGCTTCTACTCTGGTATTTACCTTATTGGTCATCTTTTATTCAAATGGTGAATATAAATTATAATATTTATATAAATTTAAAAAGGTAACGTAATCCGTATTATAATCTACTTGCTGTGTTTTTCCAAACTATATTTAGGAGTTTTTGCTTTTTTAGGCCTGAGGACCTTGTGTAGTTTGCTTATTTAAATTATTTTGAAAATAACTGAATTTGCAAAAAATTCTTTATTCACAATTTGAGTAAAAGTTCAATTTTTTGTTGTACCGCTGCTAAGATCTTGTTTGGATCCATATTCCTCCCAGTAATAGGTCATGACTCGTCGTGCCAGCTCCTGGTCTCCTCCTGCCAGGCTGCTTTTGTCTGATATACTTTGAATGTAGACTTGAGCCAATTAAATTTATTTCGCTATTTTTCAATAAAAATCGAAACTGGAAATCCGGACTTCGAAGATGCACTTCTGCTGATAAACTAATTCAATTAATCAAAGTTTGTTTGCGTCCAAATTTAAAATATATTTAGACGTACTATACTCCTGAAAAAAAAGTTTTGTCTCTAGAAACGACCTTCTGAAACGTGTGACTAGAGATATACAGCCTTCCAAAGTCGTAAAAAAGTATTCATGAGTTTTTTATGTCCCTAATAATGAATTCAAGGTCAGAAATTTAAAATGCGGAGACTGAGATTACGAATTGTGTGATGGCACAAAAGTCCAACCTTCCAGAAAATATATAAATTTTCAACCAAAAAGACAAATTTTTGACAAAATAAATAAATTTTCAGTCACAAAAATAAATTTTTATGGAAGAGAATCAATATTTCACCAAAGAAAAATGAATTTTTAACCAAAATATTGAGTTTTTAATGAAAAAGTTGAATTTATAAGCAGAAAAGTGAATTTTCAGCTGTGAAGATTGATTTTCTAACAAATAGGTGAAGTTTCAATCAAAAAAAAAGAGTTTTCCACCACGAACATTAATTTTCCACAAAATACATGAATTTTAAATAAAAAAGCACTAATTTTAACAAAATACAAGAAAATCCAGCTAGCAACATAAATTGTGAACTGAAAATGGAACCGTTAAAAATTTAAATCAACAAATTTATTTTAAACAAAAAAAAGAAATTTGCAACAAAACATTTAAATTTTTGACCGAAGTAATTAAGCATATACCAAAAAGAAGAATTTTCAATCAAGGAGATTATTTTACACCTTAATTTTCAACTAAAAAAAGTAACTTTTAAACACACAATGGGAGCGATTTTTAAACCAAGTTTTAGAATAAATTGTAAATTTTGAGGAATGAAATGAGGAAGAAAATAGAAATATTTAGGAAAAAAAACTATTCATTTAAAATTTAAAAGTCACTTTTTTTCGTTAAAACTTCAGATATTTTGATGAAAATTCATATTTTTTAAAGAAGAAAATAATTCTTATTGGTTGAAAATTTAAATATTATGTAAACATTCTTTTTTTGGGTTAAAAATTAATTTTTTAATTGAAAATTAACTGTTCCATTTTAGTTTAATTGAAAAAAATGATTTGGTTGAAAAATGATCTTTTTTAGTTGAAAATTCACCTGATTAGTTAAAATTTATGTATTTTCTCTAAGGTTAATTTTTTTGGGAGAATAAATTAATGTTCGTGGTTGAAAGTTTATTTTCTTGGATGAAAGCTTCATTTTTGTGAAAAAAAGTTTTTTTTAGTTCAAAATTGATTTATTTTGTTGATATTTCATGTTTGATTTTAAATTTAAATTTTACAAATTCAACCATTCAGTTGGATAAAAATGATTTTATTTTGTTGTTAAAAACTGATCTATTTTTTTTGAAAATTCTTCGTTTGTTGGTTGGAAATAATTTTCATAACTAAAAAATAACATATTGAATTTTTGGTTGAAAATAAATATTTTTTTAGTTCAAAATTCAACTATTTGGTTGAATGTTAGTGTATTTTATAGAAAATTAATTGTCGCGGTTGAAAAATCATCTTTTTTGTTCAAATTTTTTTTTTTCAATTTTTTTAGTCTATTAGATTTTTGGTTTGAAAATTATCTTCTTTAGTTAAAAATTGAATTATTTGATTAAAAATTAATGTATTTTGTTCACAGATATTTTGTTTAGAAAATTATTCTTAATGGTTGAAAATGCAACATTTTAGTTAAAAATTCATTTTCTTCGGATGGTTCAAAAAATTTTCTTTAAAAAAATTTTTTTTATTTTGTTAAAAATTTATCTTTTTGATATAAAAATATTTCTCTTGGTTTCACATTCATCTTTATGGTTAAAAAACCGACTATAAGTTTAAAAATTCATTTTTTTTCTTTTTGGAGAAAATCCGCAATTTTTGTTAAAAGTTATTATTTTTAGTTGAAAATTGATATATTTTGTTGAAGATTTGAGCTTTTGCTAAAAAATTTAATCTCTTTGATTGGAAATTTCACCTTGTTTATTAGAAGTTGAACTATTTGGTTAAATATTCAGTTTTTGGGGTAAATATTTATATATTTTATTAAAAATATGTCTTTTTAGGTACAAAATTTATTTTTCTGGTTAAAATTACCGACATTTTGTTGAACATTCGTCTTTTTTGGTAAAAAATTTATCTATTTCTTCGGAAGTTTAACCATTTGGTTACAAATCCCTTTTTTGTGGAAAAAATTCATGATTTTCGTTCAAAATCATCTTTTTGGTTGAAAATTTATCGTTTCAGTTGATAAATCATCTGTTGGGTTAGAAATTTTTTTTTTTTCTGGAAGATATATTATTTTAGTCGAAAAATTTTTTTATTCAATTTTTTTTAACTTAAATTGAACTAATTCGTAGAAAATTCGTCATTATCGGTTCAAAATTAATTTTTTTTTGAAGAAAATGTACTATTTAAGCTTTGGTTTAAAATATAGAATTTACCTATTTAGTTAAAAATTCTACTTTCGTTGCAGAAAATTAATCTTTTTAGTTGAAGATTCATTCATTTTGGTAGGAAATTAATTTTCTTAACTCAAAGTTTCGCTCGAATGATATATTAAAATTTTTAGAAATATTTTAAGAAACTTATGAATTCTTGAAATTATTTGTAAAGTCTATATTAAATCTTTAATATTTTATATTTAAATTTGTGTGAGATCTTTTGGAATCTTTAAAAAAAAATGCAAATCTTGGGATGATTTTTTATTAAACTTTTTTTAATATCTTAAAAATTCGGTACTATCGTCCTGAAATTTTCGAGATTCATTTAAAATCAGCAGAATATTTAAAATATTTCAAAATCTTGTAAACAATTTCGCAATCGTTTAAAGTATTTGAAATGTTTATATAATGCTTTAAATATTTCGAAATCCTTGCGAATTTTTTCCAAATTTTTGAATTGTTTGTGAAATTTTAGTAATATTTGTGAACTTTTTATGAAATCTGTTTTATTCATTTGAAAAATGAAAATTTTTGAAATTTTTGTGCCGTCCTTTAAAAGGTTTCAAATCTTTATGAATTTCTGGAAATCTTCTAAAACATGTAAAATCTATGTAATTTCTTCACATTTGTGTGAAATTTTTGGAATCTTTGTAAAAAATTTGCAAAATCTTTATAAACTTTAAAGTATTTGTAAAAATTTTTGAACTATCTTGAAAACCTTATGAATTTTTTGAAATATTCGTACAATAATCGTTTTGAATTTTTGTAATATTTTTGAAATCATTAGAATATTGGAACTTTCTTAAAATCTTGTAAACAATTTTGCATTAATTTAAAATGTTTGAAATGTTTATACAATCCTTCAAATATTTCGATATCTTTGTGAATTTCTTGAAATGTTTCTGAGTATGTATAATCTATATAACTGCAAATAAAAAAGTCTAGTCTCTATGAATAATTTTTTTTAGCATAGAAAAACTTTCTTATATTTTTTTTATCTTTCAAAATTTGTTGGAAATATATTCTGAATATGAATTTTTTTCATATGTTAACGAAAAATATTCATAATTTTTAGAGCTTCTATATTTCTTTCTATGAACTGAAATAAAAAATGTACAAAATTTTAAAAATTGGACACGATGCGTTCAAAGTGCATCTCAAAATTAAGTTTTATAGTTGCCCTTATTTTATCGTAATTTTTTTTTCTCTTAATTTGCGAGCAGCATTACGTTTATAATTATTTTTGCTTTTTTATATTGCAATTTAATGCAAAAGCGAGACCAACTGATTAAGGTGTCACCTGTTTAAATAATGTATTAGTCCAGTCATATTAGGGGTTTCGTAAGTTATTCAAGGTCAAAGATGACAAAAATCGGGGTTTCGCAATTATCTTCGTTCCTATAGCTCCAATAATGTTAGCTTTTATTATAAAAATTATAGAGCATAAAATTTGCGAGAAATTTTGTCCCAAGCATTTTTTCATGCCATCAACCGTTTTTGAGATAACGAGCGGAGAGCGCGGCATACATACTATAATGCAAGGTCAGCCGTGAATTTCGGTGAATGAAACCTTATATAAAGTTATTAAATCATTAAAACATTATTTACAACAAATAATTTGTATTATTTATTAGTTAATACATTGTATTTAATAACAGTTTACACATATCTAATATATTCATTTAATAATACTTACCTACTTTGTGCAATTAAAAACTCATCAAGTGAAATACTTATTGTGTATATTAATTTTATGGTAATTTATTCACAGTAGATTTTAAATAGAAATAAACCGAGTAAATATGTTTTAATTTCATCTTTATTTAGCAGCTATATATTTCTTACAATTTAAATTGAAGTGGAATGAACATTTTCAAATCTTTAACGCGTGCGCTATCATCCAAGTAGACATATGCGGAGTCATTTGCGACGCATATCGCTCGCACGCATGACAGTTACATGCGTCCACTTTATATCATAATGTCTTACACGATCTTCCATTTAATTCTGCACTTCCATACAAGATTTTTCGGCTGACATCGCATACTATTGAATAAAGTGTTTGCAACTCCGATCAGCAAATGTAACTCGGGCGGAGTAATCAAGTCAATAATTTTCTTTTCTTCGTCTGATGAAATTATCGGTAAATTGCAGCAATTTTTAAATTTTTTACAATCTTATTTTTTAGCTCTGTTTGCTTTCCAAGCTTTAAATTTTTCAATGCAACTCCCAATTGTTCTCAACACGCCTATAGCGTCTATGAAATCTTTATGAGCGATACACCCAATGTACGGTTAGGAACAGCTGTGAGAGATCAGACCAATCAATATATTCAATAATTTTAGATCCGCTGAAACTTTACCTTTGAAATCCTTTAGATTTAGTAAGTCCCACAAAACTGATAAATTATCATAATTTTCATAATTTTTCATAATTTTGAATGGATAATGTTATTGTTAAAAAAAACTCATCTACTTCACGAGATTTCTTAACATCATCGATTAGTTTTTGAACATTTTTATAAAGTACAAAATATTCTTCTTTTGGCGTGTTTTCCGTTTTAGAGCTGATTAACTGACATTTTGTTACATCAAAATGGGAGTCAAGTAAATGCTTTAAAGCTTTGATTTTGTCTTTTAGATTATGTTCAAATATTTTTCTTTTTTTCGTAGCACTTCGAAGTGATTTAGGGATTCCTACAGTTGTGTTAGTTGACAAGCCAAAATTAGTACTAATTTTCGATAAATTTTCAGCGGATATCACTTGTTGCTCAGCTTCTTCATTGTTTCGTGAAACACTAACAGTCATTGGTCTATCTTGTTCTCTTGACAACGATATCGAATCATTATTTTTCCGCGCGCGTTTGATCGGTGGATTTTTTTGTAATTACATTACACACCAATTTTTCTTTCACTTTCTGATCTGATGTTTAACATTTGCGATAAGGTTCTTGAAAAGTTATATTTACTTTTATCTTTCACTATAATACATAATTCACAAGAACACGGCTTTCCGAAACTTGATCGAGTATTATCATCTAGCTTAAATAATCAGCAGGCATCACAATAGAATTATTATATTCTTCACAGCTGACCTGACACTGAGGTATCAGGTTATGTTGTTCTTATGTATACTCTCTACGATGCCTGTGATTGGCCAGAGCGCCCTACCATGGAGACAGGACGCATCTTATTGGCTAATCAAGTCTTATTTTAAAATCCGGGAGGACGGAAAGCAAAATCGGATTGGTATTACAATCGTTGTCCCTATTGATGCTATTAGAATACTTTAAGATTTCGATTGCTTCTCTATGTTTTCTTGGAAAAATATTGTGTGTTTTTGCGATGACGGTTGTTTTGTCAAATAAAATGCTATGTCCTGTTTTGATATGATGTTCAGCTATTACTGACTTTGTGAAATATTTTAGCCTGACTTTACTCCCATGTTCCTTAATACGTTGGCTCACCGCTTTCCCGGTTTCTCCAATATAGACTTTGCCACCAGAACAAGGGATTTTATATACTCCTGGATCACTGAAAGGTGCCTTTTTGTCTTTAGGATTGTTTAAAAGTTGTCCTATTTTCGAAGGTGGTTTAAATATGGTTTTGGATGTTGTGTTTGTTAAGAATTCTTCCCATTTGTTCTGTGACACGTTGGACGTAAGGTAGGACGGTGGTCGCTTTCCTTTCTCTTTCTTTATTATATGTTGCTTCGAATTGTTTTCTTGGGTATATTTTATTATTGCTTTATTAATTTGTTTGATTTTATAATCGTTCTGTATTAGGATTTGTTTAACGTTTTGTAATTCCTTTTGTAAATTTCCTTTATCTGTTATGGAGACAGCTATCTGTACAAGGGAGTTGATGACCGGTTGTTATAACCTGATACCTCAGTGTCAGATTAGCCCTGAAGAAGTGAACTGCAATGTTTACGAAACATCGGCAAAATTCATAGTTTTGTACACGATTGATACCCGAAATATCTGTTTTATCATAATGAATCATCGTGAAAGCATTAAATCTATTATGATTGATATTGTTTTCAGATTTAGGAGCATCGTGCTATATCGCTAATCTATTTTCGTATCATTTTTGTACAGGACAGGTTTCTTGTAGAAAAGCTTGAACCAGTTGGTCGAAACTGGCAAGTTTTTGTAGTGATTTGATGAAAGTTTTTTCCCTGTTTTATACAGCGCAGAAGTTGCATAACAGCCACTGAATGCATGCAAAAATAAAATATGTTTTTTAGAAAGGAGGTATTTGTCAAAACTTTTTAAAGAATAGATTTGTGTTTTGGCACTGCCCTCTCCAACTTTTTGAAGAATAGATTTGTGTTTTGACATCGCCTTTTCCAACTTTTTGAAGGGTAATTTCTTCTTGATGTAATTCAATGCGTCCAATTAAAATAATGAGCTAATCTAGTCTTCTCCTATGATGACGGCAGTCCTCTAATATTTGAATTCTTCGATAGCTGTTTCTATGATAAAAACATCAGCATCATCTCACGCTTGTTTTGTTGTGATATTTACACTTTCCATTTTTTCAGTAAGCACATCAATAAATTTCGTTTCATTATATCGATTCGACAAAAACTTTACGGTTGACCTTGCATTACAGTATGTATGGCTGAGCACTGCACGCTCTTCGCCCTCTATCTCAAAAACAATTGAGCGCATGAAAGAATGCTTTGAACAAAATTTATCCCAAATTTTATGCTCTAAAATTTTTATAATGAATGTCAACATCATTGGAGCTATAGAAACCTAGATAATGGCAAAAAACTTATTTTTGTAACCTTTGACCTTGAATAACTTGAAGGTAGATACGAGTGCGTCCTAGAGGATCTCTGCGATTAAATCGGAACCTGAAGTGATGAAAAGTACACGATTTTCAAAAAAAAAAAATTACAATCAATTAAAAATTTTAAAGACTAAAATGAGAAAGAATATGACACGAAATATTAACTCATTAAAAATATATAAAATATATAAAAATATAAATATTTAAAAAAACTATTCCACGTTTTGTTTTAAAGTTACTTTTTTAAAATTTTAAATTCAGACATTTTTATGAAAATTCGTATTTTTTATGAGAGAAAGAATCTTGTAGGTTGCATATCCATCTTTTTCAAACATAATTAATTTTGTATTTGGGTTGAAAATTTAACTGATTTGTTAAAAATTTCTTTTTTTGGGTTGGAAATTATTTTTTTAAGTTGAAATTTTAACGGTTCCATTTTTAGTTTAAAATTTATCTTTTTAGCTGAATATTCATGTATTTTATTAAAATTAGTGTTTTTTGGGGCAAATATAATCTTTTTGGTTACAAAATTTTGTTGAAAAATCGATCTTTACTTCATTAAAAATTAATTTTTTATACCTTCATTTAATTTTTCAAAATTTGATCAAAAAGTAATCTTTTATAGTTGAAAATTCAATTATTTGTTTAAAAATTGATGTATTTAATTTTTGGGGCAAAAAATTGTTAAGGTTCGTGATCGAAAATTCATTTTCATGGTTAAAAAATTCATCATATTTAAAAAAAAATTTATTTCTTTGGTTGAATACTGATTTATTTTGTTGAAAATTCATCCTGTTTGTTTCAAACCATTTTTTCAAATGAATGTTAAACTATTTCATGTTTTTTTAAATCACATTTTAAAAATTCAATTATTTTGTTGAAAATTTATATACATATTTAGTTAAAAATGCGCCTTTTTTCGTGAAACAGTCATATTCTTTATTAAAAATGTATTTCTCTGGTTAAAAATTCAACTATTTCTTTGAAAATTCATTTTTAAATACAAATTTTGTTTTCTTTCTTTAAAAGTGAACTATTTTTTTTTGAAAATTCGCCTTTGTTTTGTAGATAATTAATCTTGTTAGCCCAGTTGTTTGGTTGAAAATTTAACAATTTTCTTCAAATTTCGTTTCATTTTGCTAAAAATGATGTTTATAAACAGAATTTGTCTTTTCTGATGGAAAATTAATCTTCTTGCCTGAAAATTCCTTTTGTTGGTTAGAAATTCAAGTGTCCTGTTAAAAATTTAATCTTTTGGTTAAAAAATCATTTTTTTCGGTAAAAGATTTATCATTTTTGCTAAAATTTTATTTCTGTGACTGAACATTTATTTTTTTTTTTTGAAAATTCGTCTTTTTAATGGAAAAAAAATATTCTTGGTTACAAATTCATCTTTATGGTAAGAAATTTAACTATTTGGTTAAAAATTCATTTTTGGGGGGAAAGATTCATAATTTTTTTTAAATTAATCTTTTATGTGGAAAGTTTATATATTTCGTTAAAAATTCAACTTTTTTGCTAGAAAATTAATCTCTTAGATTTTAATTTCACCTTTTTTGTTAGGAGCTATTTGTTTTAAAATTCATATTTTGGGGTAAGAGTTTATAATCTTAATTGAAAGTGTATTTTTTGCACAGAATATTTATATATCTTATATCATTTCAGCAGAATTTAATTTTATTTATATTTTTAAGTTTAAATTAAATTATTTCGTTAAAAACTTGTAATTATCGTCTAAAAATTAATTCTTTTACAGAAAATTTACTATTTACACTTTTTTAGTTTAAAATTCATGTATTCTGTTGAAAAATCGTCTTTTATGGTAAAAAAATATTGTTCTTGATTGAAAACTCACCTATTTGGTTAACAGTAATTTTTTATTGAATATTCACCATTTTAATTAAAAGTTCAGTTTTTGCTTGAAAACTTATCTAGTGCGTTTAGTAATTTTGTTTCGGTTGAAAATATTATTTCTTTTAACTGAAAATTAACTCATTCCATTTTTTGTTAAAAGTTAACTTCTTTAGTTCCAAGTTCAAGTACTTTTTTGTAAATTCGTATTTTTTGCTAAACTAAGTTTTGTTCCGGACATTTTTCTTATTTCTAAACACCACTAAACACGATTGAACGTGAACCTGTATCAAACTTTCGCGCCCTTTATGCGGACTTCCGGTTCCGGACTAATCGCGATGCGCAGTTACAAGTTTGTGTGAGCCTGCGTGAGTTTCCGTATCAACTCTACCTAGTTGTTCTCTAGACTTTGGAGGATCTCTAATGGTACCTACTGCACTTGCGCTAGGACGCTTGAGAGGAGCACGAAGCGTCGACCCGTTAAGGTGGTCGCACAAGAAAATCCGTTGCAGTGCGCTGAAGACGTTTCACGGACATGCCGTCCGTGTACGAACTCATAAATTTAGCCAATCACGTGCAACCTGCCGTGCTACTACTGTCCGTGGTGGTACTTGCTCAAGGACGTTGCGAGCTAGTGTCCATAGCGACTTACTTTTTTACGTCACTGTTCAGGCGGAAGCAGCGCGACAGGTTGTATGTGATTGGTTAGTTCAATGTATTCGGGCGCGGACGGCAGGTCAACCTCTAAATGCCGAGTTCATGATATACTAAGTTGCTCTTAAAAAATAATGTTTTGTTCCTTTTTGCAGAATTAAGTTCACAATTCGAGTGTTTACCCAATGGCGCTCCTATTCCTATTACTCCTCGGCGCAGGCCGTCTTCTTCATCATCTTCTTCTTCTTCTCCTTCTGAGGCATATCATTTTGCCATGTCTACTTCTCCTGTCGACCCTTTTCTTCGTGCCTGGTCCGGATCGCCTCCTGATAACAATATAGCTTCACCTACAAGGCAACCTTTTTCTAACGTACTTGGATATCGACTTGACCAACTTCAATTTATACGGCTTACTCCCATCAAAACCCCGAACCGGGTGTTCGAGCTCCGAAAATACACTTTTTCTGCTTATAAACCAATTGAAATACTCGTAAAGAAGAATCTCTATGGACCCACGCCAAACCAAGAACAAATTGTATTATCAACATTCGATGGCGACGTGTTTGCAATATTGGAGAATAATATGTATTTTGGTGGCCTATACACATATAATTCTCGTATTAAACATAAGACCCGGGCAAAAATAAACATGATAAGCGGCTTGATTACTCCAATGACCCCAAATGAAATTGCAGAATCTCCAGTAGGTCCTTTACGCAAAATCTGCGTTTATTTTAAGGTAGGGTGTATATCAGGGTAGACTTTATTTACTCTTTGGTAATTTTTTTTTCTTTCGAATTTCTTTGGATTTACCCCCTATTTTGTTTTAATCTCCACAAAAATTTAGCGAAATCGGTTAATATTAACATGTGGCCTAAAGAACTTAAAGTTTCTCATGCAATTAATATTGGGAAAAGTAATTTACAAAATGTCGAATCTCTAAAAATTTAATACGATTGACCAAATTTCTTTCCAAACTCATAATTTCTTTGTTTCAAGATGACAACTTTTCAGGTGTCAATTCAAATTCTACATTATTGCTAAGCAACATATTTCGTAATCCATGGAAAACAACTTTTGAAAAGTTCAAAATGCAGCCTTATGGAATGCTCAAAAACTGGTACTTTCTATGATTTTCTTTCAAAGATCTTTAAATTTTTAAAAAGAAATCAATTGTAATTTTACAAAGTGTATGGTTAGAAGTAAAATCTCGAAATTTTCATTAAGGTTTATATGGCGCCTTATTACTGTTTTCAAATGTTACATTTTTTTACAAATTGAAATAAAATGTGAAAAACATTTTCGGAAAGGATTTAGTGATTCTCAAAACTACTCACATTATAAGTTTTTAAAGCTGCAGTATAATTTTTGTTTTTATTTTATTAGCCAACCTTTCAAACTTTAAAAAAATTTAGGTTTTGGGAATCACTAAATCCTTTTCGATAATGTATTTTACATTTTGTTTAAATTTGTAAAAGTAACGCAACTTTTTTTTAAATAGTAATGAGGCGCCATTTTTACTTTCGTGGAAATTTTGAATAATTGAAACCTGAAAAATTTTCACCGAGCAAAAAAATGAGTAAAAAAAATGTGGGCGGCCCTCTAGCATTTTTTCAACATTTTGAATTTAAATTGTCATCCCATGCTTTCTAATAAATAAATCTGCCTCTTGTAAGAATTTGAAGAGATTATTAATTGTGGAAATTTTTATTTTGTTTAAAAAACAAATAAAGACTACCCTAGTGTATATAATACCCTATCCTCTATACCACTGATTCAGTTTCAAAATAAATTTTACATTAAAATATAAAACCTTCTTGGTTCTGAAGTCGTCCTAAAATGTTACATGTAACTTACAATATTACAAAATGATAATAAAAAGTCAATGTTTTATGGATTTTGGTTTAATTTAATTTAATTTAATTTCATCGCAAAAGTACATTCAGAAAAAACATAAAATAATAAACTATTTATAGCAATTTAAATTTTTCTTCCTGCTAGCATAAAATTTGTTTTGGAATAAGATCCGTGAACTGAAGAAGAAAAATAAATAAAAATGATAAATATCTGGTTAAACATGTTTGAAAAATTCTTATTTTCATAACTTCAATATTTGCAAGGATGCCCATTTTTTGCGAACTAGAGATCTTATCTGGCTCCATAAATTTTGACATTCTTTTATTTGCTGATAATTATTATGTAATAGACCAGTGTTATTCAGATATTTACGTACCATTGATAATTTGAGAATTGTTGAATTTTAAAGGTCTAGACATCGTCAAATATTACGAAATAAAAATTTACTTAAAGATTTCACTACGAGTGTTTGTTCGGTTTTATTATAATCTCAAGAAACATTGTAGGTCTATTATTTCATAAACTGAAGGTTAAAAAATAAAATTATTTTTTTTTTATTGAGTTTTAATTGATATTTCGGAGGTTACAAAATAATAATGGACGGTGTCCTCAAAAAATGTAATCAACACTTAGTTTAATAAATAAATCACTACTAGCCATTTTTTCAACTTAATTTTCTTAAAATAATATTTTTAACTATCTTTTGATCTTAAAAAAAATATTTGGAATTATTTTAAAGAAAAAAATTGAAACATAAAAAAATTATTGATGAAAAAACTTTCATTAAGTTCCTTTGAGTTTTTGAAAAGAAACGAATTAGGTTAAACATGATTATTTGTTAAATATAATTTTTTTAATTTGTTTGAATTAAATTTTATTTGTTATTTTTAGTTAAAAAAAACCGTGTTTTAAAAAATTTGACAAATATAAGTTGTAGAGAATTGTTATCTATAGAAAATAAGCTCCTGTTTATTAAAATATTGTCATTTTAACTACAATAATATAGCGATAAAAAGAACGCGATATGAATCAGAAGTTCGTTCGAATGCAGAATTTTCTTAATAAACAATATTTCTGTATTTTTCAAATTTTTTTTATGAATAATAATCCTTTCTGTTTTACGTTAAATAAATTAAGAAAGAGCATTTTATTTTACGTATTACATTTTTACGTATCATTGATAATTTTCAGCAATTTTTGTCGTATTTTTTCATAACATCTTTTTATTTCCAAAAATTAAATAAACGTATTTTCTGAAACAAATGTAATATTTGGTCATTGTTTGGAGTACTAAATTTTATTTTAAACATTTATTTATTTAAGCAATCATTTATTTTTTATTTTCAATATTTCTACAAAGTGAACCAGAGATGTTCACTTTCTCCTCAGATTATTATTCTTCGATATACTTTTTGTTAAATAATTAAATATTTTTTATATATTCTTTCTAATGTTCAACGAATTTCTATTTGTTAAAAAAAAATTATTTGCTTAAAAAAATTAATTTACTGCCTAAAAAGACGAATTTTCAATCCAGTTCAAGAAATCTCTACCAAAAAGTTTAATTTTTAAGAAAGAAAAAGACAAAAATGTTATAATTTTACAGAAAAAAATGAATTTTTAACAAAACTCAAGAACTCTTAACCAAAAAGCTGCTTTTTCAACTAAAACAGATAAATTTTAAAAGATAGATAAACTTCAAAAAAAGACTAATTTCCAATAAAATCTAAGAATTTTTAACCAAAAGTTGAATTTTTATGAACCAATAATAAAAAATTTTTATAATCTCTAAGAATGTAATCCAGCTTTAAAATCTAGTTGTTTAATTTTTATCGAAAAAGAGGAATTTTTCAATATAAATATCAATTTTTTACTAAAAAAAACGAATTTTCTACAAAAAAGTTGATTTTTTAACTAAAAAAGATAATATTTGAAATAAAAAGATTAATTTACTATAAAAAAAACCAATTTTTCACAAAATTAGGAATTCTGAAACCAAAAAGTTGAATTTTCAACCAAATTCAAGAATGCTCAACCAAAAGTTAATTTTTTAACTAAAAAGATAAACTTTAAAAAATAAAAACTAATTTACCACCTAAAAAGACGAGATTTCAATAACATCTAAGAATTCTCAGTGAAAAGTTGAATTTTTAAAAAAGAAAAAAATTCTAATCGCTCAAACTGCAGTTCAAGCCTGTAGTGGTTAAATTTTTAACAAAAAGATGAATTTTTATGATAAAATTTTTTTCCGAAAAAATGAATTTCTAACAAAAATTAATAATTCTCTACGAAAAATTTGATTTTTCAACTAAAAAATATGAGTTTTATTATGATGAGTTTGATTATTTTTTTAAGAAAAATATTTTTTCCTAAAAACAAGATTTACAACCGAAAAGACGAATTTTTAATAAAATTCAGGAATTCTTAACTAAAAAATTTAAGTTTTCAACAAAATTAGTAGGATTTTAAACAAAAAGATTCAATTACTGACAAACAATTTTTTTCAATAAAATAGGAAGTTGAATTAAGAAAGTAGTTCAACTGTTAAACCGAGTTTTTAAATTTTTTACTGAAAAGATGAGCTTTTAACCCAACAGAATAATTTTTTACTGAAAAAAACGAATTTTTAACCAAATTAAGTAATCTCAACCAAAAAGATTATTTTTTTGCTAAAAAGATAAGTTCTTAAATAAAAAAGATTAAATTACTGACAAACAAAAGAATTCTTAATGAAATTCACAAATTCTCAACAAAAAGTTGAAGTTAAACTAAAAAAGATTCATTTTTAAAGATAAATATTAATTTACTACCAATAAAAAAGCGAATTAGTAATCAAGTAGAAGAATTCTCAACTAAAAAGTTGAATTTTCAACTAAAAATATACATTTTTAAATAAAAAGAATAAATTCTACCAAAAACATTCATTATCGGGAAACGTAAAAACATGGCTGAATGATTCATTTCTTGCGATTGCCTGATAACCAGAAAACATAAAAACTCAAATAACTTAAATTTTTCGAATAAAAAATGTCTTTCGGATTGCAATGTGTGCACTAATATGTATTTCTTTTGCAGAAAAATAAAATTTTCCAAATTCAAAAAAATAATTATATGACAGATGTTATCAATTCGTCTTAATGTATATATGATTTTATAAGTTGAGGAGAATGCGCCCTATTAAGAGGCACCCTGTTGGGAGGCTCGGCTTTACAAAATTCTCCTGCCAGGTCTCTTCCCCCTTCCAGACTTCATTTTCCGATAATATACTCTTCTCCCTCTGAGCCTCTTTTTCGTGTCAGGTCTAGGTCTCCTCCTGTCAGGCTTCTTTTTTCTGACGTACAATCAAATTTCAAAGATGCAAAAAAAATTCTCTTGCCATACATGTTCCCTCTGCCAGCCTTTATTCTCCGATAATATACTCTCTCCCTTTCAATCCTCTTTTTCTTGTCAGGTACAGGTCTCCTCCTGCCAGGCCTTTTAGTTCTGACTTTTAATCGATTTAAAAGATGCGAGAAAAATTCTCCTGCCATATATGTTCCCGCTGCTAGACTTTATTCTCCGATAATATACTCTCTTCCTTTCGATCCTCTTTTTCTTGTCAGGTGCAGGTCTCCTCGTGCCAGGCCTTTTCGTTCTAACTTTTAATCAAATTTCTAAAATGCGAGAAAAATTCTCCTGCCATATATCTTCTCCCTGCCAGACTTTATTCTCCGATAATATGCTCTCCTCCTTTTGAGCCTCCTTTTCGTGCAGGTCTAGGTCTCCTCCTGCCAGGCTTCTTTTTTTGACATACAATCGAATTTTAAATATGCGACAAGCCCGAGAATTGATTATTCCAAAGATACGACCGTGAAAGGGGCTTTCGCTCCTGCAACGTTTAGATTTGGGGTGTAATGCGTGAGAACGCACGCAGGCCTACCACGCGCATGCGCACGTCAATTTCAAGGCTGTGTGTACATGCGGGCACCTAACCTTAAATAGGGCAGGGATAGAGGGGAAAAAATTCCGCTCGCTTCTTTAGAGTCGGTGCGGTCGTATCTATGGAGTACTCGTACTTTTGGAACTCGTATTATTAGAGTTTGAGTGTGCCACAAAGGATTTAAGAGAATTTAAATAACTAAATATATTAACATAATATAATTCAAGAAATTCAATAAATGCAGAGAATTCCAGGAATTTCGGAAAGCCAGCACATTTAAAGAATTCAAAAAACACAGAATATTCAGAAAATTTTATGAAATTCAGAAAAATAAAGGCATTTAGGAATTTAAAGAAATTTATAGAATTGAAGTGATTTAGGAAATTAAAAATATTCAAGGAATTCAGGATTTTCAAAAGATTTATGGATTTACAGAATTTTAGTGAATTCAAGAAATTCTCAGAACTCCGTACATGCAAGGAATTCAATCAATTCCGTATATTCAAGGAATTCAAGGATCTAAGAGAATTCAGAAAATTTCAGGTATATCTGTAAACGTACAAAACTTAAGGAATTCAAAATCTTTAAATAATCTAGGCAATTTAATGAATTTCAAGGATTTCAAAACATTTCAGAAATATAAAAAATCCAGAGAATTTGAGACCATTTAGGGAATTCAAGCAATTCATGAGATTAAAGGAATCGAAGAAATTCTGAAAATTTAGCAAATTTAGAAAATTGAGATAATTCAGAAAATTTCAGGAAATTAGAATTTCAAAAATTTATGTAATGCTTTGAATTCCATGAATTCCTCGAATTATAAGCATTTTTTAATTATGAGCATTAACTATGAGCATTAAAAGAATTCAAGAAGTTTAGAATATTTAAGGATTTCAGAGATTTTAGATGATTTAAAGAGTACAAACATCTTATGGAATTGAGGGAATTAAAAAAATGCAATTGGAATGAATTTGATCAAATTAATTGTTTTTATTGGACGCAGCACAGTGGGGCCAAATGAGGTATCCTTGGAGAAATTAATTTTTATCCCAAACTAATTTTAATTTTTTCTTGAATCAAAACTTTTGAAGTTTTTAATAAAGTTATCGAGGCATATTTGAAAAAATATTGTATAATTTTTTTTATTGAAGAATGAAAATTATTATTTTTTAAATTTCAAAAATGCCATTCTGTTAGAATGTATCCAATTTATCCGAAACTACACAGAATTAGTGGGTAAACTTGTCTTGAATGATGACCAACAGCATTAGATATGTAAAAAATTGTTTACAAGTTTTATAAACAAATTATTCAACAAAAGTTAGATTTTTACTTAAAAAATGATGTATGGCTACTTCAGATGTGTTTTTTTAATTGAAAATTCGTAGCAAAAAAATTCGATGTGGCTAATAGAAAATAGAGATTATTTGTTAATTATTTTTAAAAATGCATCAATTCGTTATTTTCAAAAAAAATTGTTTCATTTTTTAGGAGAAAAAAAATAAATGTCTTGATTGTTTGATTTTATGCAATAAGTGTTATTTTCTTTATTAATTATAAATTGCATAATATTGTCATTTTTCAATAAAAGGAATTCCTTTTTTTAAATTCTCATTTAGCCCCAATGTGCGCGGGGCCGAACATTGCGCAAAGTCACTGTTATAATTAACACGGCCCTGAATGTTTACGTTTGGAGAACCCGTTATAAGTCGAAGGTCAGATCCAAAGTAGTACCTAACTCGGGGTCTGACTATATTACCAATGGAACATTATTATTTTCCTTTTACACGTACGTACTTCTAAACTTTGAATAATAAAACAAGATAATTTTAAAAACAGAAAGAAAAAAGATTATTATTATTTTAAAAATTGCTTGAGAAAAAAATAAACTGATTCCAAAACTGTCCCGACGATTATTTTAAATTGCATCTCTGAAATGTTAGTGGGATGTCAGAAAACCACAACCAACCAAAAAATCCCATTAGCATTCAACTTTCATTGCGCTCTCCTGCACTCAAGGGGGTTTCAAGATTCAGAACAGTATTTAAAATGGGGTTTGTGCACAACTGAATTTTCACGCAGGGGATAAATTTACAATGCCTTTTCGCGCCAAGGAAAGAAACTTTTTCGCGCTTATTACCCCTGGAATCTGAGTGGGGGTGAGTCGAGGGGTGAGTTTTACTGGCTCGTTTCACGGCGCCTTATCTGAGTGGTATGTACAATTTTCTGTCTCCACGGTCCTCTGGAAAAGTCTTTCCCACCCCCAGTATCGCAATCCTCCCTCGGAGGAAGGAGTTGAGGGGGTAGGGGGGCATCCAGAGAGGGACCCCATGTGCCATGGTTATTCGCTAGTGCCGCGGTTATTGTAGGCATGGGGGTCGATACTTTCGCGTACACCCACACGAGGAGACAAATGCCTATGTGTTGGTGTACGGAGAGCCAGTTCCAATTACGATGTTTTAGAAGAGCCTGGGAAGAGGAAGGGTGGATAACCACCCCATGGCCTCAGGCCTCGACCGCCCCAAACCCTAGATCTCGCACAGTCTCGTTAGATTTTCTTATTCGGTTATATAACGGCATTGCCCCCACTCCTCATTATCTCCTTCTCTCTCTCTCTTTCTCCCCCCCCTCTCTCTCTCTCTCTCTGGGCTCTCTTTTGGCTTATCTGAGTCGCTTTATGCCTTTTTGTTTCCACTCGAACCGATTTCAGTATGTAGTAGTTCAGTTTAATAGAGAATTTCCCGCGAAATATTATTATGTAGATTGTAACTGCAATTTGTCTATCTTATTTATCATACTGATAAAAATTTAGGTTGGAAACATTCACTACATGTATTGGAAGTTTAGTTTCGAAACGCAAGCTAAGGCTACAATACATAATGTTGTAGTTTTTAAATCCTGGCGTTGGGGTGGTACCCCACCTGGATGGAAATTTTAGAATAAAAGTCCAGTAGCCAGTAACTCTTCTGTATCATACTTACGACTGGACACCTCAACACGTTTTGAAGCGAAAAATAAAATGAAAAATGTAAATAATTTCTCAGAACTTCACGGAATTCAAAGAATTTACGGATTTCATAGAATTCAAGAAATTTACAGGGTTCACGGAATTCTCGAGATACAGGAAATTCATCAGATTCTAGAAACTCACTGGACTTAAAGAATTTCCATAATTCAAGTAATTCACCCACAGATTTCCCAGAATGCATGGAATTCATGGACATACACGAATTTCGTAAATTGCTTGAACTCCATCAATTCCGCGAACATCTTGAATTCCGTTATTATTTTATATTCAGTGGATTCTTTGAATTTCGTGAATTCTTTTAATTTCGTGAATTATTTTAATTACACGAATTCCTTGAATTCATTAAATTCCATGAATTACATTAATTACTTGAATACATTAAATTTGACAAAGTTCGTGAATTCCTCGAATTCCATTCAATTCGAGAACACGATGAATTCTGTGTTTACAGTCAATTTCATGAATTTCTTGAATTCCATGAATTTCAGGAGTTCCCTAGAATCAGTGAAATCCATGAATTCCATTAATTCCTTGAATTCCATGAATTACTTAAATTCCACAAATACCTTGAGTTCCTCTAATTCCATAAATTCTATTAATTCCATGAGATTAGTGAATTCTTTGAATATCGTTAATTCTTTTAATTCCTTCAATTCTTTTCATTCCACGAATTCCTTAAATCACATGAATTCCATGAATTGCATAAATTCCGTGAATCTCATGAATTCTATCAATTTTTTTCATTCTTTTAATTCCATGAATTCCGCGAACTGCTTGAATTCCGTCCATTTTTTGGATTTAGTTGATTCTTTGAAATACGTTAATTCTTTTAATTCCGTGAATTCTTTTT
Source organism: Druon quercuslanigerum (assembly GCA_010014905.2). NCBI lineage: Eukaryota > Metazoa > Arthropoda > Insecta > Hymenoptera > Cynipidae > Druon > Druon quercuslanigerum. The sequence continues at coordinate 20,572 of JAAAKG020168210.1, read as the reverse complement.
ATTCTACGAGTTCCTATAATTCCATGCATTTCGGGAGTTACCTAAATTGAGTAAATCACATGACTTCCATGAATTACACAAATTCCGTGAATCGGCTTAACTCTGAATTTCATGAATTCCATCAATTCCTTAAATTTCTTTAATTCCATAAAATGCGCGAATTTCGTGAATTGTTTGAATTTCATAAATTCTATGAATTCCATTATTTCTTTTAATTTCTTGAATTAGTTAAATAACATGAATAACTTGAGTTCCTTAAATTTCATAAATTCTTTTAATTGCAAAAAATCGTTTAATTCGTTGAAATTCATGAATTCCTTAAAGTCCATAACTTTCTTAAATTCTATTAATTCCGTGAATTTCATAAATTCTATCAATTTCCTTAATTCTTTTAATTTCATGAATTCCGCAAACTGCTTGAATTCCGTGCATTTTTTGAATTTAGTGGATTCTTTGCATTTCGTTAATTCTTTTAATTCCGTGAATTCTTTTCATTTCACGAATTCCTTTAATTCCATGCATTTCGGAAGTTCCCTAAATTGAGTAAATCACATGAATTCCATGAATTGCATAAATTCCGTGAATTCCGTAATTTCAACGAATACCTTGAATTCCTTTAATTCCATGAATTCCATGAATTCCGTGAAATCCTTGCATTTCCTTAAATCTATGAATTTCATGAATTCCATCAATTCCGTAAATTTATTTACTTCCATTAATTCCGCGAATTTCGTGAATTCTGTGAATTCCATAAATTTTTTATGGAATAAATACTTAAATTCCATAAATTACTTAATCCATAAATTACTTAAATTCCACGAATACCTTGAGTCCTTTAATTCCATAAATTCTATGAATTCCATAAATTCGCTAAATTCTCTGAATTCCATAAATTCTTTGAATTTGTTGAATTTCATGAATTTCTTGAAGTCCATAAATTTCTTGAAATCCTTTAATTCCATAAATTCCGTGAATTCGTTGCATTTCCTTAATTCTATGAATTTCATGAATTCCAACAATTCCGTAAATTTCTTTAATTCCATTAATTCCGCAAATTTGTGAATTCTGTGAATTCCATAAATTCTATGAATTCCATCATTTATTTGTATTCCATGAATTACTTAAATTCCACCAAAACCTTGAGTTCCTTTAATTGCATAAATTCTATGAATTCCAAAAATTCGTTGAATTCCATGAATTCTGTGAATTTGATGAATTTCATGAATTCCTTGAAGTCCGTGAATTTCTTGAATTCCATTGATTCCGTGAATTTCGTGAATTCTATCAATTTCGTTAATTCCTTTAATTTCATGAATTCTGCGAACTGCTTGAATTCCGTGCATTTTTTGGTTTCAGTGGATTCTTGGAATGTCGTTAATTATTTTAATTTCGTGAATTCTTTTCATTCGACGAATTCCTTTAATTCCATGAAATCTGTGAATTCCTTGGATTTATTTGATTCTCTGAATTTCATGAATTCCATCAATTCTGTACATTTTTTTAATTACATGAATTCCGCGAATTTCGTGAATTCCATAAACTAGTAAATTCTATTATTTCCATGAATTCGTTAAATTTCCTGAATTCGTTGAATTACATGAATTAGTTAAATTCTCTGAAGTCATTTAATTCCATGAATTCGTTGAATAATGTCAATTCGTTGAATAATGTCAATTCGTTGAATTCCATCAATTCCTTGAATTCCATTAATTCCGTGAACATGGTGAATTCTGTGTTTACAGTCAATTTCATGAATTCCTTGAATTACATGCATTTTGGGAGTTCCTTAAATTGAGTGAATCACATGAATTCCATGAATTATTTGAATTTCGCGAATTCCTTAATTTCAACAAATAGCTTGAATTCTTTTAATTCCATGAATTCCGTCAATTCCTTGCATTTCTTTAATTCTCTGAATTTCATGAATTTCATAAATTCTGTCAATTCTGTTAATTACATGAATTCCTTAAAATCCCTCCATTCTTTTAATTCTCTGAATTCGTTGAATTCCATGAATTCTTTGCATTCTATAAATTCCTTGAATTACATTAATTCCGTGTATTTCATTAATTCTATCAATTTCGTTAAGTCCTTTAATTGCTTGTATTCCGCGAATTCCGAAAATTTCATGAATTTCTTGAATTGCGTGCATTCCGTAAATTTCGTGAATTCCATCGATTCAGTAAATTCTTTTAGTTCTGTGTTTTGTTTAAAAATCATATTTTTGGGTTAAAAATTCAACTCTCTCTGTAGAACATGAACCTTTTGTTTAAGGAAGTACGCTCGGTACGTAGCAACTCAATTAACAGAACGCTGCGACATGTTATTGACTCCCACAGTCACAGTCATAAGTTTGGCAACGTTGCGTGTGAGCTCATCTGTTATTTGAAATTCGCGCATGAACTAGAGTACGTGGAGCGGATGCGACGTTGCCATATCTTGAGTTCGCTGACGTCAGTCACACATTTACGGTACATATAACTTTTATCCATTCTTATAGGCTCTGAATTATACTTTTCGAAGCAGATAAGGATTTCGGATAACATTCTATATATGTCAAAGTGATTTAAGAACTTTTTCATTTTTCAATCTTTTTGTATACTACAAAAAGTACGTATTCGCATAAGGCCACATGTTATTTCCAATCATTAATTTTTCGATTATGAAGCTCTGAAAGGTTCCAAAATTGTAACCAGATCTTCAGTGCATTTTAATACAAATGTCATCATAATACGAAACGATTCTCATTTGCAGTGGCGGATGCAGAGGATCCAGCACTACTATAAGAGAATATAGACATGATAGAATGAGTTAATAAGACAGGCTCACAAAAAAAGTGTTCTGCACTAGATAAGTATCTAGGCTACCCTTATGGATTTTGAGCCGCTGAATCCGAATCTGGCCTTAGAATTTCTCCTACACGTCTCCGTTTTTCCCTAGATGCAAAAGGTATGGAAAAGGCTAAGGATTTTCTGGTAACACAAGCCATACAAAAAAATTGTCTGTACGAGACAAGTGTCTAGCCTACCCTTATGGATTTTGAGCCGCTGAATCCAAATATGGCCTTAGAATTTCTTTTCTACGTCGCATTTTTCCCCTAGATGCAGAAAATAAGTAAAAACCTAGGGATCATTTGCAAATTATTTTGATAATACCAGTATACGCGGAAATAAACACATTGATGTTATATTTTTAAGTAAAACGACTTGTAGAGACTTAAGGGGACAGTATGGTAAAAACGATCTTTTTTTCAAAAAAAATTTTTTCACACAAATTTTTATTTTAAAGTTTAGATTTTTCTATATAATATTCTGCATGGTATGGAGTATATGAAATGGAAATATTCGAAAATGGTAATATTATGCGTGGACATAAAAGTTGAGAGGGTGTTCATTATTATTTTCGAGGTTACTCTTACTCGAGTTCATATAATCACCTTCATAAATACTCCAGGTTTGCTAGTCGAAGACCTGAAGCAATCGTCAACGAGGACGAACTCTTCGAGGGCCACGAAACTGCTTATCCTATTGAGAGAGAAAATCCGAGAAAAGAGAATAAAAAATTTTATCAGAATGAAAAAACTTCGAGGTATTGTCAGCGAAACCTGTGTGTATCGTTTTTTATTTTTATTATTTTTATTCTTTCATCGTTAAATTTGAAGCAAAAATATGAAGTTTAAAACAAGGAATTTCATTTCTTAAACCAATCATTTTTTATACCACATTGTTAAATCCACAGACACAGCAGATTAATTTAAATACAAACAATTAATTAATTTTCTGATAAAATATACGAATTTGTAACAAAATATGTGAATATTCGACTAGAACAGATCAATTTTCTATTTTTGAAATCCATTTTTAAACAAAAAATGGAATAGTTACATTTTTAAATTAATGAAATAATGCTCAACAAAAAAACAGAATTTGCAATAAAAATAGTTTTATTCGGTAGCAACGAGATAAATTTTTAACTTAAAGTATGAAGCTTAAAAACATTAATTTTCTACAAAAGAGATCAACCCATTATATGATTTTTTAACCCAGAACATTAATTTTCTAAAAATGAAAAAGTTCAATTTTTCACTAAGGAGGTGAATCTTGAAAAAATATGAATTTTCAACAATATATATGTATATGAAGATTCAACGAAGTAGTTGAATTTTCAACTAACTAAGATCAATTGTTTCAATTGTTAAACTAAAAAGATGAATTATACAGGTGGAAGATTAATTTTCTACTAAACATCACGAATTTTCAAAAAACGGTTTTGTTTTCAAGCCAAAAATATTTATTTATACCAAAAATGGTAATATTTTACCAGAAACTTGAATTTTCATAAAAATAGTTTTATTTTTAATAAATTAATCTTGTTTCATTGAAAAATCCAGAATTCGGTAAAAAATATAATTTTTCAGTTAAGAATAAAACTATTTTTATGAAAATTTCACTTTTTATTGTAAAATTAAGTTTTTTGTTAAAAAATCATATTTTTGGGTTGAAAATAGAATGCCATCCATTTTTTAAAATAATTTGTATTTTTGGCTTTAAAATCCAACCATTTTTCCAAAAAGTATTACACTTCATTGAAAATCGTCTTTTACGGTAGAATATTAATTGTGTTGCTGAAAAATGGATGTTTTTGCTTAAAAATGAAATTTTTTGTTAAATAATCATTTTTTCAAGTTTAAAATGTAACCTTTTGCTAAGAAATTCTTCCTTTCCCCTTCAAAATTCAACAATTTTTAGAAATTTGTATTTTTTTGGTAGAAAATTAATTTTCTTCGTTCAAAATTCATCTCTTTTGGTTAAAAATGCAATTTTTTCCTTCCAAATTACTCTACTTTCGTTCAGGATTTAAGATAATGGTAGAAAATTACATTATTTAGTTAAAAATGGACTTTTTTGTTACAAACTCATACTCGTGCTTTAAATTAAACTGTTTGGTTAAAAATGAAACTATTTTTATGAAAATTTAAGTTTCTTGTGGAATATTACCATTTTTTGTATGAATGACTATTTTTGACTTGAAAATGAAACCGTTTTGTAGATAATTCAATGTATGTATCTATGCATGCATGCATGTGTGGATGTATGTATGCACTCATAACCTTAAAATCTGTAACTCTGAACACTTGTCATTAGAAAGAAGAATTATTTTCCAAATATTTTCACGAAAGTCACATATGCAACTGAAACTTTCACTTCACTTCTGTTTCATCAATCAACAACTTATTCTCCAATTTTACTTAAGTCAGAAATTTCACAATAAGCAATTAAATTTGCCGTCCAAAATATCCCTAGGGTTTCCCTACTTTTTTCATCTAGGGGAAAACTGAGACGCGTAAAAGAGATTCTGAGGCCAGATTCGAATTCAGCGGCTCAAAATCCATAAGGATTGTTTTTTAATAATGCTAGAAAGTTGCAGTTTAAACAATTATCAAACATTTTATTATCCCGGGTAAAAAAAATTATGTATGATTGTATATAAAAAAGTATGGACGATATGGATGATTTTACATAAACATACATGTTCCATGTACATCCATTTATGAGGAGAAATGGTAGTTTCCAGCTCATATACATGCCCTATGTATGCGACTTTGTATCATATGTAGGCATAAATGATCATACTAAATTCATTTATGACACATGTATGTTAACTTATTCCTTGATTTCATTAAAAAATTTTCATCAAATACACGACTATTACAAAAGTTGTCTTTTTTAATTGCTGTTATTAGAGTCAATGGATGTATTTTGTTTTTGCTGTAGTTTCATCTCCGTTAAACGTTGAGAAATGATACTGTTAATCATTCTTTTATTAGGGATTTCCCAATTTTTTTCTGCAGCAATTTTCAATGCATAATCTGTAACATAAATTATTTTTTTCAATCTTCAATGAAATTCAAGAATTCTAGACTAATGACTATATATGCGGTCTCATATATGACTCAATTTATTTTTACAAGCCAAACATGGTTATATATGTCATTATAAATCAAACATTATTGATTTCAATTTTGTCATATATGGTTGCATGCGCAGATATGAATGATCATGCACAACTATGCATGTGATCATATATGAAAACAATTTTATAAAATTGTGTCGATGTATGAAATCATATATAAATGTATATGATATCATCTATGATTATATATAATCATTCACGGATCATGCATAATTTTTTTTACTCTGGAAGCCCCCGGACTATTTTTAAACAGTACAATAAAAATATTTTCAAAAATAAAAAAATTAACGCTTCAAAAAGAAGTTAATGAAGTTGTGCAGCCGGGATTGAGTAAAAACATGACATTTTGATGGTTTAAAAATCAACGTTCGGTTGTTTCGAAAATCCTGGAGACACTCGAGACCCTCGAGGGTTGATCGTCCCATGGAGAGTAATTTCAGTCGTGCGAGAGACTTTAATCGAGTTTCGTGCAATTGACGCGAATGCCACTTCGGTAATGAACTTACAGGGAAACATGCTGATTAACAGACACGAGACAGTAAATATGTACATGTGTGTCTGGCACTGTCTTCACAGGTGTGTACAGGAAGCTCTCAGCATATGTACTTGTGCTTATCTAGACTCTACATTGCACATATATACATATACATATATATACGGGCTACAGTTTGACCAAAGTTTGTGCATTTGTGCAATTTAGTAAGTCGAGTTAATTCTATAGTCGAGTCCATCGCAAACTTTGTAACTTTCAAAACTTGCATACATTAACTTCAGCATAATGCGCTGCTTATTCCTCCATTCTCGAATTCATTAGAGCAATTAAATAAGTTTGGATATTATAAAGACTATTTTTTCGATAGTTACTATTTTCATTTTTTTTAGTAACTTTATAAATTTCGCTTACCAGTATAATAAGAGAAATTTACTCCCATTCGTAAATTCCGGAGTGACATTGTTTAATAATAAATTACCTACTCTTTACATTCGTGAATGAAAATGTGGGTTAAATACTTTATTTCAGAGAAAATTGACTAAGACGTTATTAATATTTTAAAACATTAAAATAACATTGATTTGTTTACAATTAAATAAAAGACTTTAGAAACATTGAGTTATATACAGTCAAATTGGTATATTTGTACACTTTTAGAAAGTAGCATATCTAATTAAAAAATTTTCATAACAGAAAAAATATTACTCAGGAGTTGTTAGTACTTTATAAGCTGAAAATATACATAGGGTATTTTTTGATTCAAAGAAAAAAGTTCAAAAGGGATATTGTAAGATTCTTATTTTAATGAATAAATATTATTGATAATTACCTATTTTTAAATTTAATCATAAAGAATAAAGTTACCGATCGATGACCAGTGTCCCCAATCTGAGAAATTTTTGAACTGCGCTTGCGTCGCGCCGACAACCCCATTGCATTGGTCACAGCTAGCGCGCTAATTTTGAATTATATAAATATTAAACTTTTTAATTTATGATAAATAATTATTGGAAAATGCGTCCGAGTAATTTCTTAATTTTAAATTACATTTTTTTAGTTGCGGATTGGACTAGACCCATAGTAATAATTTTTAAGGAAAATCACGAATTTTGGAGAAAAATTATTTAAACAAATTCCATATGTTTAAACAATGGATAATTAATAAATTAATGATAACCAATATTTCACTAGACTAATAGTAATCATTTTTAGGGTAAAATCGAATTGCCGAATAAAATTATATAACCAAAATCCATTTGTTTAACTAAATTTATGTCACTTAAAAGAAATTAATTGTCAGTTTAAAGAATTTTGAAAAAAAACAACATTTTTTTACAAAAATGGAATTGATTTAAATGATTAAAAATTAATTAAGCAATGTTTTTTGTTATATTTTGTTAATAAATGTTAATAAATATTAATATGTTAATTAATATTCCACTAGACCAATAGTAATATTTTCTAAGGAAAAAAACGAATTTTCGGAAAAAAATTATTTAACCAAATTCCATATGTTTAAACAATTGAAAATTAATGAATTAATGTTAATAAATATTCCACTACACCAATATTTTATAGTTTAAAAACTTTAAAATCATAAAAACAACAAATTCTATTTGTTTAAACAAGTCAAAATTTAATAATCAATTGGTAAGAGCATCAGACCGGAAATCTGAAGGTCCTGGGGTCAGATCCCAGCGGAGATAGAGACTTTTTTTCACAATCTTAAGATTTATCAATATTTTAACAATATTGATATAGACCAGTAGACAAACAAAATTAACATTTAATATTAATAATTTAATAATTAATGTTAATAAATATGCCACTACACCAATAGTAATAATTTTTAAGGGAAAAAACTAATTTTTGGACAAAATTATTTTAACAAATTCCATTCGTTTAGATAAATTTATGTCACTCAATAGAAATAAATTGCCAGTTCAAAGAATTTTAATAAAACAACATTTTTTATACAAATGGAATTTATTTACATAATTAAAAGTTAATTAACCAATGTTGTTAAATATTCCACTAGACCAATAGTAATAATTTTTATTTAATAAACTTTAAATCCTACACAACAAGTTTCATTTGTTTAAACAATTGAAAATAATTGAATTAATGTTAATAAATATGCTACTAGACTCATAGTAATAATTTTTTAGGAGAAAAAGCGAATATTCGAACAAACTTATTTTAACAAATTCCATTTGTTTAAATAAATTTATGTCACTTAAAAGAAATAAATTGCCTGTTAAAAGAATTTTTGAAAACAGCATTTTGTACACAAATGGCATTTGTATAGATTGTATAGATTTGTATATATTTAATTAACCAATTTTGTTAAATATTCCACTAGACCAATTGTAATAATTTGTATTAAAAAAACTTCAAAAACATAAGAATAACAAATTCCATTTGCTTAAACAAGTGAAAAATAAATGAAATCATATTATTAAATATTCCACAACAAAAAAAGTAATAATTTTTAAGGGAAAAAACGAATTTTGGACAAAAATTGTTTAAACAAATTCTATATGTTTGAACAATCACAAATTTATAAACCAATGCTAATAAACATTTCACTAGACTAATAGTAATATTTTTTGGGGGAAAAACGAATTTTCGAACTAAATTATTTAAACAAATTCTATTTTTTTAAATAAATTTATGTCACTTAATAGAAAGAAATTTTCGTTCAAAGAATTTTTGAAAAAATAACATTTTTTACACAAATAGAACTGATTTAAATAATTAAAAATTAATTAACTAATGTTGTTAAATATTTCACTAGACCAATAATAATAATTTGTATTAAACAAACGTCAAAAACAATAAACCAACCAATTCCATTTGTTTAAACAACTAAAATTAATGAATGAAGGTTAATAAATATTCCACTACAGCAATAGTAATAATTTTTAAGGGAAAAAACGAATTTTCGGAAAAAAATATTTAAACAAATTTCATTTGTTTAAAATTTGTATTTTAAAAACTTCAAAAATATAAAAACAACAAATTTTATTTCAACAAGTGAAAATTAAATAATTAATGTTAATAAATATTACACTAGGCCAATAACAATAACTTTTAGGGGAAAGAACGAATTTTCGAACAAATTTATTTTAACAAATTCCATTTGTTTAAATAATTTTTGTCACCTAATAGGAATTAATTGCCAGTTCGAAGAATTTTGAAAAAAACAACATTTTTTACATAAATTAAATTTATTTAAATAATTAAAAATTAGTTAACCAAGCTTGTTTGTTATATGTTGTTAATAAATTTTAATGAATATTAATATGTTAATAAATATTCCACTACACCAATAGTAATAATTTTTAAGGGAAAAAACGAATTTTCGGAAAAAAATTATTCAAACAAATTCAGTTTGTTTAAACAATTAAAAATTAATGAAACAATGTTAATAAATATTCCACTAGACTCATAGTAATAATTTTTAGGGAAAACCAATTTTCGAACAAATTTATTTTAACAAATTCCATTTGTTTAAAGAAATTTATGTTTACTCAGTAGAAATAAATTGCCAGTTCAAATAATTTTTGAAAGTACAACATTTTTTACACAAACGGGATTTTTTAAAATAATTAATCATTTATTAACCAATTTTGTTAAATATTCCACTAGACCAATAGTAATAATAGTATTAATAATAATAATACCAATTAGAAAAAAATTGTTTAAACAAATTCCATATGTTTCAACATTCAAAAATTAATGAACCAATGTTAATAAATATTCCACTTGACTCATAGTAATAATTTTTAGGGGAAAAACGAATTTTCGAACAAATTTATTTTAACAAATACCATTTGTATAAATAAATTTATGTCACTTAATAGAAATAAATTTCTAGTTCGAAGAATTTTTTAAAAAACAACATTTTTTACACAAATAGGATTTGTTTAAATAATTAAAAATTAATTGAGCAATGTTGTTAAATATTCCACTAGACCAATAGTAATAATTTTCATTACCAAAATTTCAAACACATAAACACAACAAATTTCATTTGTTTAAACAATTGTGAATTATTGTATTAATGTTAATAAATATTACACTAGACCAATAGTAATAATTTTTGAGGAATAAACGAATTTTCTGGAAAAAAATTATTTAAACAAATTCCATTTGTTTAAAAAATTACACAGCAATGAATCATTGTTAATAAATATTTCACTAGATTAATAGTAATAATTTTTAGAGGAAAAAACGAATTTTCGAAAAAATAATTATTTTAAAAAATTCCATTTGTTTAAATAATTAAAAATTAATTAACTAATGATAATAAAAATTCCACTAGACCAATATTGATAATTTTAAGCAAAAAATAAGACGAGAATATAGTGTTCAAAAGGTCGATTTCATGAAGAATTGACATTTTTGATTTTAAGGGTAGTTTTCAGGTTCTCGTGAGGGTGTGTTAGAAGTGTCAAACCCAAATTTCTCATACATAAAATTCTTCATTGGATAATTCTCTACATATCCCCATGCTTTCCCGTCATATTTTTTTTAAACTCCAAAAAATTATTCTAAAAGCTCAAAAAAGTGATTTTTCCCATGGTATTGATATAGAAAACTTCAAATCAAACCCGGCATCTGTTAAAATCAAAACAAACAAAAAAATAAAAAATTACGGAATTTATTTTTTTGAACATTAAATATTTTAGCATCAACAACATCAAAAACATACAGATTTTAACCAAATGATTCTTCAAAAAATGTTAAAAATAATCTAACTGAAATATTAGCTAATTATAGAAATAATGAATGAAATTAATTAAGGTTATTAAAATTTGTCTAGTGGAATATTTACTATTACTGGGTACTTAGTTTTTTATTATTTAAACAAATGGAATTTGTTTAAATAATTTTTTTTTGAAAATTTGTTTCTTTTTCTTCCTTAAAATTATTACTATTAGTCTATCGGAATATTTAATAACTTTGGTTCATTAATTTTTGAATGTTTTTAATTTGGTTACCAAATATTTATTTAATTTTAAGAAATGGATAATATTGGCCGAATTTATTGAAATAAATGATTTGTACATTAAAAATAATTTGTATAAATAATTAGTAATATTAGCTTGACTTAACCGAAAAATTGGTTTTTATTAAACGATGCATTTGTTTAAAATTTGTTTATTCGAATTCATAAACATATTTATTTGAGTCAAATAATAAATATAATACAAAAAAGTGCAGTACAGTACAGTATAGTGCTAAGCAGTAGTGAATCGTGAGTTCCCAACAATTTTATTTTAATTTCGAAAATAGAATTTGTTTATTTTTATTTTTCTATTTTTTATTATTTTATTATTTTATTTGTTTATTAAATCATAATCTTATTAGAAAGTTCAAAAATTGGCTATTATATCTGCTAAGTATTGAAAAGATTGCTCATATACTTTTTGAGTAATAGAATTTTACAAAAAAACGTTTTGAAATTTGAAGTTGCAAAAATAGCTAATAAACAAATTAATTTTTAGAAAATTATTAGTTGCAGCGTTTTTCTATAACTGAGAACTTAATATTCGCGCAATTTCTTAAATTTTTGAATTTTTAGTTATAATTTCCACTACTTTTTTTTTACACATCAATTATTTTTAATTGTTAAAACAATTTTTGTTACTTTGAACATTATTATTTTAATAGAATATAGTAAATAGAGCGTATTTTTTAATACTATGCTCTATTTATTAAATACAAAAAGTGTATTTTTTTATTTTAATTGTATTCTTATTATTTAAACAATTTAATTTGTTCTAAACACAACTTGTTATGAAAAAAGCTAAACAAATCGTACTCTTTTTATGGTTTTTAGCAAGTATAAAAATTTAAACCTGAACATTAATTTTTTTAAGATATTTTAATATTCTTTCAACAATTTTTATTTCTTTAAATACTTGTTTTAAATACTTTGGCCTAACTTATGAATGTAGAGGTTAAATTTTTTTATTTAAACTTTAAATTCATTGATTAAACAGTTTTTAATTGTGTAAATGTAACTTTTCACAAGATCAATGTGAATAAAGATTTTCTTCGTTACTATTTTTCAACAAATTCCATTGTTTTTTCCTAATTATTAAATTTTGAACCTGCTGCTAATTTTTAAACCAATATTTATTTGTTCAAGAAATTTGAACAATAATAATTAATATTCTTCGATTCTGAATATATTTAAATCAATTTTTAAACAAATAAGGTCTTTTTTTTATAAATAATAACTATAACTATAACTACAACTAATTTTCGAGACTATAAAATAATAATTTTTCTTTAACAAATAAAAATTTTATCAACTTCATTTTATTGTATCAAATTGTCTAAAAATTAGAAGAAGCAAATAACAACATTTAAAAATTTGTTCAACAAATCAAGAAAATATAATTATTTTAAACTGTCTAAACAATATTAATTATTTTTGAAAAATTAATATTCAGGCTAAAATGTTGATACTTGTTAAAAAAAACTACTAACAAAAAGTAAGATTTTCCATCTTTTGCCAACAACAAGTTAAATCTGAGAACAAATAAATTGTTTAAACAATAAGGAGATAATTTATAATAAATTTATTATTATTTATATTTTTAATGAGATCATGAAACTTTGTGAAATGTATCAGCCCCCTGATTTTATTTTAGGAAATTATGACAATTAACAATAATTAATTGTTTAAACCATAAATCCTTTTCATGTTTATTGATCATTATTTCCTAAAAACTAAAAAGCTTAAGAGAAGGTAGAAAATTTAAAAAAAAACATTGCTTTTAACGGTAGTTAAAAAAAAGAAAATAAAGATTTTTTAAATAATTATGGTTGTTAATCTTATTCAATTACCATTTTTTGTATAGCTATAAAGTCGAAAAAAAATTAAAGAACAGTATTGTTATAAACAATGATAAATTTGGTGAAACAACAGAAATTTTCTGGCATTGTTTCAAGTAAAGATTGTCATAAATAATAATTAACTGTTTAAACATTTTTAAATATTAAAAAAATTAGAAAAAAGTACTAAGTTACTTGTTAAGAATATTTTGTTTAAAAAAATCTGCAAAAAAGCCTAATTGCCAAAAATGCAGTCAAGCAAACGCTAAATAACAATTGATTTTAAAATAAAAAAATAGGTTTATAGATTCATTTCGTTTTACTATTTTCCTTTGTATATTCTGTATTTTTTCCTTTATTAGTCATATTTTTCTTCATATTTCTTTTTTTTACTTTGTTTCCATTTATTATTAAAATGTTTCTTTTTATTTAAATACCTCATTTCAATCTTTTTTTAAAACTTTTTGCCTTTCCTTTATTTGATTTATCCATGATAATAATTTATTCGTTCAAGAATTCTCTATTTCAATTTTTTCTCTTTCCTATTTTCTCTTTTATCTTTCCACCTACCTCTTTTCTCTTTTATCTTTCTTCTTTTCTCTTTTTTCACTTATTATTGTATTTTCATATTATTCCTAAGTAGGTATGTATCTAACATTCCATTTATAAATTTTATAATACAGTCCGCTCAAGAAATAATAACGCGAAAATGAGGAAAAGCGGCAGTATTCAGAGCGGCGTTATTCAGAGAGCGGAATGTATTTTATTTTGCTTCCTATTTTTTAATATTTTTTTGATTCTTTGATTTTGTTTTATTTATTTATATATTTTAATTTCTGAAAGTTTTACCCTCTCATTTTGTTATTTCAAATTTCAAATTTCAAATGTTAAAATTCTATTCGTGCAAATTTTTTTTTTTGATAAAAATTAACTACTCAGCTATTAGACAAAAATATTAAAAATAGTTTAGTTTTTAAATTATCTTAAAGTTTTTTTTACATTTAAGGGTTAAAACACCTAAAGACATCTCAAAATACAATCAGAAATAAAACAGAATTCTCAAAGAGGGTACAACTTCAACAAATTTAATAAAAATTTTTTCGAACGACCCGGATATAATTATTTGGTTTCTTTCTTATTTTTGCTAACTCTACTTTTCTATCTTTTATTTAGTTTTTTTTTTAATTTTCTGTATTCCTCTCCTCTTTTTACATTTGTAATCAAATGGACTGTCCTTCTAGGCTTTCCTTTGTTATTGGATATTTCATTTTTTTTCGGATTAATATTTTTTTTCAGAGCTTCGTAGCCGCGAGAAGTAGCCTTTATAATTTTGTTCGGGTGTTTGTCCGTCCATCGTAATTTTTCGCGGGAGGGGAAATATTGCAGTAGATGTAGGGGAAGGAATAATTAGAAAAAGGAAGAGGAAGTAGGGAGCTGGAAGTAGAAGAAGAGAAGTGTGGGCGAGTGGGGGAGGAGAAGTAGGGGAAGGAAAGTGATGGTGAGTAGAGGTAGGGAAATAGGGAATGGATAGTAGAGATAAAGAGTAGTAGCAGAAGTAAGGGGCACAGAGGAAATTGAAGGAAGTAAAGAGAAGAGGATGTAGGGGGAGGGAGGACAAATATGGAGGTAGAAAATATAGGAAGAGAAGTGAAAATAAGTAGAAGAGAACAAGTAGGGAAAAGTAAGTAACGTTGCGTAGCGGAGGGAAAGTCAGGAGTAGATAAGTAGAAACCAGAGGTTGGGGAGGGATAGCATAGCAGGTAAAATGAGGCGAGGAGAAATAGAGAAGGGTAAAGTTAGAGAAAAAAGTTCAGCAACGGGAGAGATAGTAGTGGATAGGAAGTTAGAGTGAGCAAGGGTGAGAAAATACGGAATAGAAGATGGAGAGTTGTGACACATCAAGGGAAGTCAGAGACGTAGAGCGGACATATGGAAGTGAAAAGAAGTGAGCGTAGGAGGAGAGAGAGGAAGCACGGGGAAGAGAAATAGAGAAAGTGAAGTGAGGATGAATAGAATAAAAGAAAAAGGGGATAAATAGATAAATAGATAGATAGATAGATAGATAGATAGATAGATAAATAGATAAATGAGGTAAGGATTGGAGAAGTAGAGAATCGGGAGTGGTGAGTGGTGGCGTGGTAAGGAAAGTGAAGAGAGAAGTAGAGAAGCGCTAAGTAGAGGAATAAATTTAAGCAAAGGGAGAGATAGTAGTAGAAGGTCGCAGAAAAGATATAGAGGAATTAGGGAGTTGAGATTTAGGGAATGGATGGTACGGAGGGGAGGGGTAGTATGGAAAGCGATAAAAGAAGTACAGGAAAGGGGAAGAGGAAAAGTAAAGAAAAAAGTATAGGGATAGGAAATAGAGGAAGAGAAGTAAAAATAAGTAGAGGAGAAAAAGTAGGGGAAAGTAAGTAACTTTGCGTAGCGGAGGGAAAGTAAGGAGTAGATAAGTAGAAACCAGAGGTTGGGAAGGGATAGCATAGCAGGTAAAATGAGGTGAGGAGAAATAGAGAAGGGTAAAGTTAGAGAAGAAAGTTAAGTGACGAGAGAGATAGTAGTGGAAAGGAAATGAGGTTCAGCAAGGGTAAGGAAATGCGGAATAGAAGATGGAGAATTTAGAAACAGTAAGGGAAGTGAGAGACGTGGAGGGGACGTATGAAAGTGAAGGGAAGTGAACATAAGTGGAAAGAGAGGAAGCATGTGGATAGGAAATAGAGAAAGTGAAGTGACGATGAGTAGAGTAAAAGAAGAAGAGGTGAGGATTGGAGAAGTAGAGAAGTAGAGAAACGCTAAGTAGAGGAAGAAATTTTGGCAAAGGGAGAGGATAGTAGTAGAAGGTAGCAGAGAAGATACAGAGGAAGTAAGGAGTTGAGATTCAGGAAATGGATAGTATGGAGAGGAGGGGTAGTAAGGAAAGTGATAAGAGAAGTACAGGAAGGGGAAGTAGGCCAAAAGAGAAATAGTAAGGAAGGGTGAGATGTCATCTATGTAATTAAATTTTTAATAGCCGATATTATTTACCAATGAAAAGTCGCCCATATACAATCCGGAATAGAACAGAATGTTCAAAGAGAGTAAAACTTCAAAAAATTCAACAATTTGTTTTTCGAACGAACCTGATATAAATTTTTTTCTTTCTTCTTTTTGCAACCTTTATTTTTCTCTCTTTCATTTATTTTTATTTTTTATTTTCTGTATTCCTCTCCTCTTTTTACATTTTTGATCTAATGAACTGTCCTTCTAGGCTTTCCTTTTTCATTCGATATTTTATTGTTTTCGGTTCAATATTCTTTTTTCAGAGCTTCGTAGCCCCGGGAAGTAGTCCTTATAATTTTGGTAGGGTGATTGTCCGTCCATCGTATTTTTTCGGGATGGGAAATTAGGGCAGGAGATGTAGAGGAAGGAAAAATTAAGAAAAGGAAGAGGAAGTAGGGCGCTGAAAGCGGAGGAAGGGCAGTGTGGGCGAGTGGGGTGATGGTGAGTAGAGGTAGGGAAATAGGGAATCAATAGTAGAGAGAAAGATGAGTAGTGGAAGTAAGAGGCGGAGAAGGAATGTAAGGAAGTGAAGAGAAGAGAATATAGGAGGAGGGAGGACAAGTATGGGGATAGGAAATAGAGGAAAAAAGTGAAAATAAGTAGAGAAGAAAAAGTAGAGGAGAAGAAGTAGAGGACAGTAAGTAAGGTTGCGTAGCGGCGGGAAAGTGAGGAGTAGATAAGCAGAAAACAGAGGGTTTGGAGGGATAGCATAGCAGGTAAAGTGAGGTGAGGAGAAGTAGAGAAGGGTGAAGTTGGAGAAGAAAGTTTAGTAACGGGAGAGATAGTACTGGACAGGAAGTGACAGTGAGCAGGGGTGAGGAAATTCGGAATATAATATGGAGAGTTGAGACACAGTAAGGGAAGTGAGAGACGTGGAGGGGACATATGGAAGTGAAGAGAAGTGAACGTAGGTGGAGAGAGAGAGGAAGCATGTGGATAGAAAATAGAGATAGTGAAGTGACAATGAGCAGACTAAAAGAAGAAAGGGAAGATAAATGAGGTTAAGTAGGGTAGGAGAGGTGAGGATTGGAGAAGAAGAGAAGTAGAGAAACGCTAAGTAGAGGAAGAAATTAAAGTAAAGGGAGAGGATAGTAGTAGAAGGTAGCAGAGAAGATACAGAGGAAGTAAGGAGTTGAGATTTAGGGAATGGATGGAACGGAGGGGAGGGGTACTATGGAAACTGGTAAGAGTAGTACAGGAAGGAGAGGTAGGCCAAAAGAGAAAATAGTAAGGAAAGGTGAGATATAATCGACTCAATTAAATTTTTAATAGCCAATATTATTTACCAATGAAAAGTGGTATACAAATAAAATACGCAAAAGTGATTTTTTTCTGACTCGATGAAATGAAATCCAATTAAATCGTAATTGATTTTCCTGAGCCAGTCCACCCTTTATACATATAATTCTGCATAAATAGAAAGCACCATACTCGTTTTAGCCAGAGGGTAGACGCTTGTTTTGCAAATGTCGATTCCATGCTCTTCCATGCTCGAGTCCATGAGACCAGGAAACTCTCCCCCCCCCCCCATCTTTTATTCTCAGTTAGAACTTTCAGATTCAGAACGTCAAAGTTTTCTTCGTGTACCCGGAAAAACTTCAGTCTGACAAGCTCAGAAAAAATGCAAGAACTGAAAAGGAAATAAATAATGTATGACAGCCACCAAGAAAAATATAAGAAAGCTCATAGCTTTCTTAGGATTACTGACTCCCATCAATTTATCAACGACGCTTTACTTTTTTCTCTGAGATAAATCTACACAGAAAAATATATCTGACTTAAAACCTTCTGTGTTGGGGATATTATATTTTATTATCAAGTTTTTGAGAGTGGCATGGTACAAAAAGGTGACTAGACACTGCAATAACTGTAGGGTAAAAATAAAATTGTTTCCAGTGCTTCAATTTCATTAAGGAAAATGAATTTTATTATTTTCTTGCATTCTTCATTTTTTTCCTGCAAGTTCTTTTAGTTTTATTTTTCATATTATTACTGGCTTTAATTTAATTGCGGTATTCTCTCTCGTTTCGAACTTTGTTTAGGTATTTTATTCTACAAATTTTTTTTCTCTAATTGAATTTTTTATTAATGTTTAATTTTATGTGAATTTCTTCCATTTTACCAGTATTTTTATTTACTTATACCTCGGTTTCAATATTTTATATTTTAATTATTAATTTTTGAATTTTATTGAATTATTTTTGAGATGATGAAAATATTGTTTTCCTAGAATTCTTTGGAAGACTCATACATTTTTTCAAAATTTCCACCAAAAAAGATGAAATTTCAAATGAAAAATGAAATATATAATTAATATTTTGATCAAAAAAGATAAATTCGTAACCAATCGAATTTTTGTGAAAAAAATGAGATTTTTTTCCAAATATAGGAATAAAATAATAATAAATAAAATAAAAAGTAAATAATAAAATTCAAAAAATAAATCCTCGATAAAATTAATTTTCTACGGAAAAGGACAAATTTTTAAAGAAAAAGTTACTTTTTTAAACAAACAGATGATTTTTCAATTCAAATGATAAGTCATCAGCCAAAAAAACATAATTTTCAACAACTAGTTTTTTAACCTAGTAGTTAAATTTTTTACAAAAAAAACAAAACTTCAACGTGAAATGTAATAGTCGATCTTTCAATCATAAAGATTTTAATGTTAAATAAAAAATAGTTAAATTTATCCAGAAAAAAGCAAATTTTCAACTAAATAGTTGAATTTTGACCTAAAATATACTTTCTGTTTAAACAAATTTAATCGAAATATAATTTAAGCGAAAAATTTATTTAATAAAAATCAAAACATATAATTAATTATTTAGTTTTCTAAATTATTTGTTTATTCGTTTTTAATTTTATATAAATATAATTTTTATAAGACTCTTGAGAAAAATTAAAGATTTAAAACTCTTAGATGCTTGGAAGAAATTAAAAAATATTTTTTTCAATTTTTAAAAATCTTTAGAAGTTTTGCAAAATTTTTAATCTCTTTAAAAACTTTAAAAATTTTAAATATCTTTTCAAGTGACTCTAATTATTTCTAAAATTTTGACAAATCTTACAGTATTAAAAAAATTTTTCTTAAGTTTAACAAGGATGTTTAAAAAATGTTGAAAAGATTTTTAAATATTTCCATATCTTTTAAATTCTTTTTAACAATTAATTTTTTGAAATAAAAAATGTCTACAATTTTTTTTTTTGATAAATCTTAAAAAAAAAAGTATTTCAATTTCTAGTCACAAAAAAAAATAATCACCGAATTTAAGCGAAATCAATTAATAATAAAACATGCCAATTTTTTATCTTCAAAATGAAATATAAAATTAATATTTTAATAAAAAAATATTAATTCCTAACGAATCGCATTTGTGTGCAAAAATGAGATTTTTTCCCAAATAGAGGAATTTTGTAGAGAACAGTTTAATTTTTGTCCCAGAAATATGAGTAGTAGTATTTAATTATATTAAATTGAAATTGTTTAAATAAAAAAAATTTAATGTTTAAATTAATAATTAATTATAATAATTATTGTTTAAATTATTTTGAGTCTACAAAATTGTCTAAAGACGTTAAAGTTGCACAATTTTCCATTTAAAGGATTTTTAATTTAAAATGTTTTAATTTAGTGGATCCAGAATAATTTAAAATCCTATACAGAAATCTTAAAGCACTTATTATAATTTTCAACTTATTAAGGTAAGTAAAATATTTTTGAAATCGCAGAAAAACGTCGATTTAAAAAATTTTTAAATTACTAATTGCAGAATTTAAAAAATGCTGCTGCCCGTTGGCCATCACCCATTATGCATACGGATTTAATTATTTAAAAGTTAGACACCAAAAATGGGAAGACAGGAGAAAATTAGTGAAAAAATTTTACTATAATCTTTACAAATTTAGCGGACCCAAACCAAGAATTAGTAAAAAAAAATTTTAATTCAAGCCTTAAAATAAAAAAAAATAGAATAGGCATTGATAATTAATTTTTTTTATTTTAAAAAAAGTCCCAAAATATTGTATGTTTTAAACTAAACATAAAAAAATTTCAACTAAAAGGCTTAAAATTGTGGAATTTTAAATATTGAAATCATGTACAGGGTGTCCCAGAAACCTCGTACCGTCAAAAACCAGTACATTGCTTTTTAAATTTTGAGCTGAAAAGTCCTTTGCCATTTTTCGAAATTCTCAAAAATAAGCGAGATATTCAAT